>CAUOFW020002647.1:725651-758161 GCA_963454935.2 Ilex paraguariensis
CACTTTATGTGATGGTTTGCCTGATACAGTGGAAATATATACTAACTCATTTGATGATTTATCATATTTGGACTTGTTGTACTTTTATGATGGTGTGCCTGATGGGGTACACACTCCTAGTCTTGAAAATAGAAGTAGGGTTGACAAGGGAAAGTCAAAAATTGGAGAGGAATGTTCTGGTGTTGGGAGGGGGAATAGTTTTGATAGAGGCAAGGACAAATTAAATGATTGCTTGTCTGATGAGGACAATGATCATCTATATAATCCCCTTAACTCAGACGACGATGTAATAAACGTGAGGTATCAAGAATTCATGGAGACCACTGATATGTCTAATCCTAAATTGACACTGGGAATGATCTTTATTTCAGCTATCATATTTAGGATGGCACTTAGACAACATGCTATTATGGATGGGTTTGACTTCAAATACCTTATGGAATGATGGCGATAAGGTCACAACAGTGTGTTCACAGTCTTGTGGTTGGCGTATCCATGCTTCACTCATGCAGGATAAGTTAAATTTTCAAATAAAAAGCTTCAAGCCAACACACAATTGTACATGTACCTATCAGAATAAGAAAGCAATTGCGTCTTGGTTAGCAATGAAATATGTTGAGAAACTGAGAGATGAACCAGATTGGAAAGTTAGTGCAATGCAACAAAGTGTGAGAAGGGAGCATATGATTGATGTGAATAGAAGCCAAATATATAGGGCCAAAAGAAAGGCACTTAAGATGATACAAGGCAATCACAAAGAGCAGTACAACATGTTGTGGGATTACTGTGAGATGGTAAGAAGAAGCAACCCTAATAGTGTTCTTTTGTTGAAAGTTGAAAGGCCAAGCTTAGAGACTTTACCTGTGTTTCAAAGACTGTTTGTGTGTTTTAGTGCTATAAGAGATGGATTTGTGGCAGGATGTAGACCAATGATAGGTTTAGATGGTTGTCACCTAAAGGTGGACAAATGTTACATGCAGTGGGGAAGGATGGTAATGAGGGGATGTACCCAATAGCATTTGCAGTGGTTGAGGCTGAAACTAAAGACACTTGGACTTGGTTTTTAACTCACTTAACCGTTGCTATTGGTACTTCATCTGATAGAGTTATGGACATTCATTTCAGATAGGCAAAAGGTATGCAATTTTCATTTCACTTATACTTTTTCCATTGATGTGTATATCATAGTGCCCTATAACTGANTGCGAGAGACCTCTCTTTTTAAATTTAATGGCATAGGTGAATGCAACAACTTTTTCAAAGATTGTTTCTTAGTAATATCGTCTTTCAGTTATTCTGGGTTTGCTCTAAAAACACGAAACATAGGTAAAAAAAAAATAGATTATCTAAACTCTATTCTACATAATGACTTCTTCTAAAAAATAATGTACAGAATGAAAAAACAATTACTGAAAAAAATTTATATAAAGACTTTGTAGAGTACTTTGTAAGGTCTCGGCAAGATAAATTGTGGATGAAGAGGAAAAAATGACAAGTAATTTGGCAAATAATCACATCAAATCCTACCCAAGACAAAAGATATTTTGTACATTTGCTTTTAAATCACATCAGGCAATGGAATTCCTACAAAAACATATCAACAAGTTGCACTAATGCATGAATTAACAGCTTTGAACAATATCTAGAAGAAGCCAAATCCCATCAAATGTTCCATTGTTTGATACCATTCTTGTCCATCATGCTTCCAACAATTTTAAAAATATGTGAGAAAATATTGATTGCTCTATGTCCGAATATTATGCGAACAAAATTTTTTTTTCAAAAGAACAAATTCGAAAGAAAGTGTCAGGTGGACGCACATCACATTTGCGTTTTAAAATACCTATAGATATAGACTTATATACAGGCAAGCAAATAAATAAATAAATAAAATATAAATAAAATATAGGCAAGCAAAGATCTCTCGCACAAGTTTTGAGAATAACAAAACTCATAATTTGAGATGAAAAATCTATGGCTAGGCTTCAAGTCATTGAAGCATTGAATGATACGCTAAAAGATGTTAATAATTCTCACTTATTTTTTGGGGGTAAATTAATTATTTTTGGAGGTGACTTTCGACAAATTCCTCTAGTTATTACTAAATGTACAAAATATGATTTTGTTGATACTAGCCTGGTCAAATTTTATATTTGAAAATCATTGCAAAAAAATTAAATTGACTGAAAACATGCATGCAAGACATGATCCTTTCTTTAGTGACTGCATCCTTAGAATTGAAAAACAAACAAATGATAACAATAAGATTTATATCTCTATTTCCATGATTGTTCCTTATTTGGAAGACACAACACAAATAAAATCCATTCAAAAATTGATTAGATGTTGTCTTTCTAAATCTAAACACTTAATCTAATTGAACTTCCTAAATTCTCTATCTCAAGTTGGTCTTCCTCCTCATCAACTAACACAGAAACATATTAGCCTAATTATGCTTTTGAGAAATATAAATCATCCTCAAGGCTTTTGCAATGGAACTCGACTTATATGTCGAGATTTTAAATCGTATGTCATTTGTACAGAAATAGCAATTGGTGATCACAGAAGAGAAATTATTTTCCTACCAAGAATTCTTTTACAACCCTCCACCCAAGATAAATATCTTGTCTAATTCACTAGGAATCAATTCCCAATAAAACTATGTTTTATTATGCTAATCAATAAAGCATAAGGACAAACTTTAAAAACCATTGACATGTATTAAAAAAAATCAGTATTTTCACATGGACAATTGTACATTGTCTTGTCACGCATAACTACTGTCTTAGTTGTTAAAGTTATTATTGAGCCAACAATTGAGAATTACCTAAATAACAATTGCACAAGGAATATTGTGTATCAAGAATTGAAAAAAAATGGCTAAACTTTCCTTCAATTTTTGTTATATATGAATAGCATAACTAGGGTTCCTTTTGTGTTTTATCTTCTGCCACTCTCACTCTCATCGTCTCTTTGCTTCTCCATTCGTCTCTCTCAATCTCATCCATAGTTAAGCATTATAGCAGTAAGTGATCATGAGCTTCCCCTTTTGCCTTATACTCTGTACATTGGTACATGGTGTATGTGTACAGTTCAGCTAACTTGCGATCAGATTTTGATTTGTTTTAATTTGATGTTATGATGCAGGTTGCATTAGAATCGGAAGACATGAATACCTAAACCCCAAGGTCTAATTCACCTTCAAGATGTGTGTGTGTGTGTGTGGACGCGTCATGGAGAGAAAGAGGGATTTTTTAGTTATGGGTGACTTATATGGGGTTTTGTTTTTAGTTCTGATTATCTAATCTGTTTTGTGTGTGCAGTCACTGTCTAATGCATGTGGGGTCAAAGGCAGGAAGAAGAGAAGAGTGATTCTGGGTGGTAACAAAGAGAACAAAAAACTGAAGATGACAAGCAGCACCGACGACTTAAATTCAATCCGAGTTATGAGTAAGATTAGAGTTAAAATTTTTGTACCTCGAGTCAGACATGTGGTTAGGGTTGTCCATGGGCTGGCCTGGGTAGTATAGGTCCAACTCTTTATCCAAGTGAATTTTTGGGCGGGCCAGACTGAGGGTAAGAATAGGCTACTCACAGCTCAACGCTACGAGCCTAGTGGGCATGCCTTTAGAGTGAGCTTGTTGACAAATTTATTTAAAAATAATGAATATTTTAATATTTGTATAAATTATATTTTTGAATAAAAAATATAGTCAAAATAGATAAAAATAAAATAATTAATCATTTTATTTTTGATTACGGGATAAACTATATTCAATAGAATGTATACATCCCAATTAGGTTCATACCTACTCATTTATCTATAATTTGTATTTACTCTATCATTTAAAAGTTATGCTTAATACATAAAAAAAACATATATATACAATATTTATAGTATTTAAATTTTCAAATTCTAACATTGAGAGATTTATTTTAAAATTTCAAATTTAATTATTTAAAAATATAATTTTTTTCAAAAATAGGATGTGTGGGCTGAACTTGGCGGATAGGATTTTGGGCGGGGTCTTAGACGGGGTTTTAATAGATTTTTTAGGGCAATTTCAAGCCCTTTTTTTTAAGGACATTAGACTCGGACTCAGGTAGACTAATTATCAAATTTATAAAATGTTAGATATTTTTTTTTTGTCAAATAACAAGACTCGTGAATAATCTGACTCATCCGTACCCTACTAGTGGTGACCTCTCATTGGTCCAACTAGCTTGAGTTGCATTTCTATCATGTATCATTACTAATACAAAANGTCAAATAACAAAACTCGTGAATAATCCGACTCATCCGCACCCTACTAGTGGTGACCTCTCATTGGTCCAACTAGTTTGAGTTGCATTTCTATCATGTATTTTCTCAGAAACTATGCAGTTTTAGTCACTTTAGATGACAAAAATACCCCTACCCGTTTACTTATTACCCAACGGACATATAAATACCTTAAGAATGAAAATTCGTCGGAGCTCTGAACATTGAGTTGAGATGGCCATGGATCTTCTCTGCAACGCGTACTCTACTGCTTCAGACGTCGACGATGAACCCGATCATGGAAGAACCGTATTGCCTCCATCCAAGCGACCCAAGCCCCAGAACCCTTGTCCAATCACGAAGCCTTTGCCCGTATGTCGCCCGACCCACAACCCGAATCTCCCCACCGAAACTCCTCTTCCCGGCAGGTACATATCGAAGAGAGAACGAGCAGTCTTGGCTTCGGCTCCGACGACTCCAAACCTTATCCCGCCAATTCCAGTCACAACATCACCAGGTTCTTGATGGTACATTTCTGGAAAGAGATATATCGGCGACACGTGTGCTCGATATCATTATATTCCTAATAAGGTATGGCCACGTGTTCTCGACGCCGTTCACCCCCTTCTGCCGAGGCGATAAAGCTCAAAGTTGAACCCTCCAAACGGTGTAACTGACACATATTCTCTCGGTTCGGCGAAAACCCTCTATTCCGAGGAAGACAACTATTTCTCGGCGTCGAAATATTTCTTCTACACGCTGAATCTCATCTCTCCTGTTTCTATAAAAGTTAATAATTGACAGATGACTAACCTAGGCCAGGTTAGGCTAGCTATCATGAAGACACTCTGCTCCATGGTGTCAGGAGGCGTAGGAATGCAAGACATACAGCCAAAGAGTTGTGGACGCGTGAAATATGATATCAAATCAGTAGCAAAAAGATATGGATACCTTTGTTAACACATGACTAGAGCNTGGTGTCAGGAGGCGTAGGAATGCAAGACATACAGCCAAAGAGTTGTGGACGCGTGGAATGTGATATCAAATCAGTAGCAAAAAGATATGGATACCTTTGTTAACACATGACTAGAGCAAGTAATAATTTAATGAATCCTCCTCCTGATAAGACAGCGATTACGGCATGGGGGCCGAGAAGTGAAGGGCATTAAAGACTCCTATACCTAGGCATTTAATGCCCTTGCCGAGAAGAGGGAAATTGAATGCTTCATTTTTCTGCTGGCGATCTCCTTGAATATCTCTTCTTTATTTCTTGAACGAGGGATACGCATCAATGCGGGTTTGTCATGCTAAAAGGTCATGCATAGACACATTGATATAAGACGGGAAGGACTAGAAATCAGATAATAGAAAAAGAAGAAGCAAGAATAAGGGGTGGAAGGGATTTACCTTATCCTCGCAAGGAATCAGAGAAAAAACCCACAAAATTCTTCACAGAGAATTACTTTTTATTATATCACTCTCTCTCTCTAATTAAAATAGTTTGGATTACATCATTATTTATAGGTCAAGTTCCCTATCAAAATAAAAACTATTTTTCTATTAAAATTTTAAAAGAGTTTCATAATCAAACTCTCAAATTCCTATTGTACGAAAAATCTATAATAATTTCCTAATCAAATTCTAATTAATACTCCTAGTTAAACAAATATTCCTTAAATAATAAAATAATACTAAACAAATAATAAAATTCAATTCTTTAATTTAATTTTATCCAATCCTTTTTTGATCTCTATCAATTATTCTCGGCTGAAAAAAACTGTTATCCGAAGAGTTGTTGTAGCAATGATACTTCAAGAAAATTGACATCAGACCGTAAACCACATCTTCAAGCCTGATAGCATAGAAGTAAAATTTCTCTTCAATAACATAATATAAGTTATCACAAGTTTTTTCACTGAATCGATAGATATTCAAATTGAATCTAGTCTAACATTTATGGCTTTTTGCGAATTAACTTGTGCTTGGGATAAAACCTCCACTTTAGTATTTAATTTGGCTTTGACAACCATCTTGATGGAATAAGTGAGTTGAAAAATTACCAAAAGTTTTAGCGCTAAATTATAATTTCAGAAAGCTTTTGGGGCCAAAGTGTAATTTTTAAAACTTTTGAGGGATGAAAGTGTAATTTCAAAAATTTTAGGGCCCAAATCTATAATTTCAAAAATCTAAGGGTTACATGGTTGGATTTTTTTAGCAAGTTAGGATGGGATTTTAGGACTAAAACAAAGGGCTGAAGCACAAGATGTTAGACAAATCTCAAAAATACAATGACAATTGAGAATGATCGAAGTTGAACTCTGATACCAAACTGATGTAGGACAGGATGGATTCAAAATCAAAGAATAGAAAAAGAAGAAGCAAGAATAAGGGGTGAAAGGAATTTACCTCATCCTCGTNGGGTTACATGGTTGGATTTTTTTAGCAAGTTAGGATGGGATTTTAGGACTAAAACAAAGGGCTGAAGCACAAGATGTTAGACAAATCTCAAAAATACAATGACAATTGAGAATGATCGAAGTTGAACTCTGATACCAAACTGATGTAGGACAGGATGGATTCAAAATCAAAGAATAGAAAAAGAAGAAGCAAGAATAAGGGGTGAAAGGGATTTACCTCATCCTCGTAAGGAATCGGAGAAGAAACACACAAAATTTTTTACAGAGAATCACTTTTTATTATATTACTCCCTCTCTAATTAAAGTAGTTGGGATTATACCATTATTTATAGGTCAAGTTCCCTATCAAAATAAAAACTGTTTTTCTACTAAAATTTTAAAAGAATTTCATAATCAAACTCTCAAATTTCTATTATACTAAAACTCTATTATAATTTCTTAATCAAATTCTAATTAATACTCCTAATCAAACAAATATTCCTTAACTAATAAAATAATACTAAACAAATAATAAAANTTAATCAAATTCTAATTAATACTCCTAATCAAACAAATATTCCTTAACTAATAAAATAATACTAAACAAATAATAAAATTCAATTCTTCATTTTAAGCTCATCCAATCCCTTTTCGATTTCTATCACACATGTAATTGCATTGTTTGACTTACATGTTGCACAGTGTCAAGAAGATAAGAATTGCTACTCTTATTCTAGTTATACTGGAAAATCTATCTAATGGTAGGGTAAATATTACTTTCCCCTAGTTGATGTTGGGTAGCTTGTTATGCATTTGTTGTTATTGTTGTGACAAAACTGAAGGTAGGATTAGACCTTTGGAATCAGTTTTAAAATTTAAACCACATAGTCTTTGGCAATTTCTAGATTTGCAACTATGATGGTAAGCCATTAGTGGCACAGGTGGAAAAAACATTTTAATAAAATGATTTGGGTGGCTCCACCAAGTCCTATAATGGGACTTTCTCCTTTCTTGGTGGACAGTGAAATAAGTGAATCCACCATCAAGAGATATATGGCATGCACCGGCATCATTAAGAATGAAAGAGGAAGTCTAGGTGAAAGACAAACACGAGGATGACCAAATTAGAAGAATATCATTATCAGTTGAAGACTAAGGTTGGTTGCGTAACTTCTCAAAGTAATAGTCCTTCCTTAAGATGGACTTTTTAAAATAGACTTTTTAACATAGACTNGGTTGGTTGCGTAACTTCTCAAAGTAATAGTCCTTCCTTAAGATGGACTTTTTAAAATAGACTTTTTAACATAGACTCTTTGAAATGCCTAACTGGTTGGTAAAAGTGTACTGTAGAAGTGCTTTTGAACCAATGTTTATCTATAACTAGTCATGTCTATCTGCATCTAGTCATGTTTATCTACAACTATTTAGTCATGTCTATCTATAACTGGTGTTCTAATACGATATATTTTTTTTTACTTTCTACCTTATAATATGAGGTATGTAAACTACCTATGAAGCAAGGCTAAAACAAATATTTAATGAAAAAAATTAAAGCTAATTTTGGAGAGCAATGTGAAATTCAATATCATGGTTTTGAAAAGCTTCCCTAAGAGACTTCTCTAGAATGGGCATTTTTAAGATGCACTTTTTGATAAGTTCAAATTTTTTTGGACACCAAAAAATCTTATCTATTTGAGAAGTGCTTACATCTACTGGATGGACTTTTGAGTTGTACCCTAAGTTTGCCATGGTTTATTTTAAGTATAGAAAGGAATGGAAAAAGCTGTGATTTTGTTTTCATCAAATTACTAATGTGAGGACATATCTTTGGAAACTTACGAAGCTTATATTCGTAAACAACGCGAAGTGGTGCTGTATTAGGAACTATGAATGCTTTAATCACCCAATCAAATTCTAATAGCTTTCTTGATATATTATCTCTTGGTAGTATAGCATCAGAGCAGCTGTGTTTGAGTTCAGTTCCATACTTTTTAGTTTATCTTATTGTTAGATTCAAGTTGCAGGGTGTCATGTAAATTGTTTTAAATTAACTACAAGACATGATATGTTTTGGTTACCATACATGATGGGTGCCTTCCTATTCTGTTCAATAAAGTTGGTCTACAGCTCAGTGACTTTCTGATCTGTTCAATAAAGTTAGTCTTCAGCTCATCTGCTTGCATCTGCCGGAATGGATCATAGCATCTGTGTATGGAATGTATGGAGCAGAGATCATAAGAAAGCTTGCGTCTTTAACTATCATAATGCAGGTGTGAAAGATGTGAAGTGGTCACAGCAGGGACTGTTCTTGCTCTCTTGTGGGTATGACTGCTCATCAAGGTTAATTGACATTGAAAAGGGATTAGAGGCTCAGGTTTTCAAGGAGGATCAGGTTGTTGGAGTCGTAAAATTTCATCCAAACAACTCCGACCTTTTTCTTTCCGGTGGTTCAAAGGGCCTCATTAAATTATGGGATATTAGAATTGGGAAGGTGGTCCATGAATATAGACGAGGTCTTGGTCCAATCCTTGATGTAGAATTCACCACTGATGCAAAGCAATTTATTTCTTCCTGTGATGAATCCAAAGGCAATATCAGCGAAAATTCAATCATTGTTTGGGATGTCTTGCGGCAAGTTCCGCTATCTAATCAGGTAATATACATCAACCATTTCCTTTTGTTTTATAAAAAGAATACTATAGATGCGGCTTCTTTTTCAACATCAGTTGATTGTCTTCTTGTGTAATGGAGTTAGCGGATGGACTTGTGAATAGTAGATTTTATGTTTCCCAACTGATGCTTCCTTTCATGGGCAATTCTTATCAACCGGTGTGATTTTACTTCTTAGTTCTTACAATAAATAGGATTTTAAAAATGGTTCTGAAGATGCTCAAAATTGTTCACATTTCAGTTTTGACTCAATTTATGCTGATCAAGATAAAAACCATCCTCAAATATGTGTTTTGGTGTTGCATTACTCTGTTTGATATATTTAAGAAAGCATGGTACATCAGATCTATTGGGTTGGGTTTTTTTTTTGGGAGTCTAATTAAAGAGTTTCCCTTTATTTGTTTCATTTGAATTCAATTTGCATGTATGCCAGAAAAGAAAATTCCGTTTAGTAGACTAGCATAACATAAGGTATCGGCGTCTGATTTTTTTTCCTTTTGGTATGTGTGGTGAGGGGAGGGGAGATAGAAGAGGAGATGGATTGTCCATCCTTGTTTTTTTACTTAGATTTAATGCCGTTTATATTCTGTAGCCATCAGATTATAATGGTTCACCAAAGATATGAGAGGACTGATCCCCAAGCCTCATCCACAGGAATCTTGGTGGTCTCCAAATTGATATCTCATATAGAAGTTCTAGATGTGAGAGTTTATGTATAGGATGGATCAATGATTGTACGCGTTTCACTAATCTGGTGACGATTCTCTCTCTTCATATATATATAGGCTGGGTAGGCGCATCAATGCAGTCACATATGCAGCAATTGATCAACTGAAAAGGTGAACTAAAACTGTTGAACTTTACTTTTCAAGCATATGTATCCCTGTTAACTAAGCAGACCAATGGGAAGTTCCATTTTCTAGCTAAAAAGATAGGGAATTGATTTCCTCATTATTATGATCCACTCAAATAGTGAGTGCTATGGATATTTGGATGTTCAAATGGAGAGTTGGCTCCATTTGTTTTGCATACTTCTGTGTGTATGATTGCCTGATTATGTGACTAGTCTGAGACTTTTCAAATGGATATGATTGCATTTGCTTCGCAGAGATCAGTGTATGTAAGAATTGTCTCCTTATTTTGGCTCTTGCTTCTCTTTCTTTCTGTTCTTTCTGTTTTACTTATTATTTTCTTTTTCTATTCCCCCTTTTCTTGTTGGGCACTAGTTAATTGTTAGTAGATGAAGACTATTTGGCTTAGTTGATAAAGAACTGCACATGCAGGGTAGAATCAGTCTGCAACTGAACTGAACTGAAACTATATCTATATGTTTGGCATGGTATGTCTGCAATCCTGAGGAGGTTGGCCTGGATTTGGAATGTGCTCAGTGATGTATTGGCTACTATATATATATATATATATATATATTTTTTTTTTTGTGTAAACTGTTTATATATATTTGATTTGAAAGCGGGCTTTGACTGCTTTGAGTCACACAAACAATTTCTCCACATGTAGGAATAAGGCTGCGTACATCTACTTTCCCCGACTCGGCGTGCACTGGTTGTCCTTATTTGTACTTACGACTTCTGCTTTGTATATTTTTTATGGCTATTGTTTTGATTATTTGAGTTTACTTTTTATTTTTGAGTAGTCTATTTGGTTCCTGTATTCCAGATGAGATCCATTAAAGCTCATATGTTTCTCTTCAGGTTTATGTGGAAGCGTATACTTGTCCATGCATTAGAATCCACCCTTTTGATCCATATTTTGTCGCTCAGTCAAATGGAAAATTACATTGCAATCTTCTCTTCCAAACCACCCTTCAAGCTTGACAAGTACAGGAGATATGAAAGCCATAGCGTTTCTGGGTTCCCTATCAAGTGTAATTTCAACCTGGATGGAGAAAAAATTGCCTCTGGCTCCTCAGATGGATGCATTTACTTTTACAACTCTAAATCCTCTGAGCTTGTGAAAAAAATGANAGACCACCCACACAGTCGAAGACCACCCACAGCGATCACCACCTACAACGTTCACCACCCACAGTCGATCATCACCCACCCACAGTCGATGGCTGAAGAGAAACCACAGACGTCGTCGATAGACCACCCACACAGTCGAAGACCACCCACAGCGATCACCACCTACAAGTCGAAGACTTCCCACAGTCGATCATCACCCACCCACAGACGTCGGTCGATGGCTGAAGAGAAACGACAGACATCGGTCGATGGCTGAGAGAAACCAGACGTCGGTCGATGGCTGAAATGTCTGATATATGTGAGAAATGTCTGAATTTTTTTTTTGTAACCCTAACCACTGAAACGACGTCGTTTCAGTGGTTATAGGGAATTGAAAAAAAAAATTCAACACACTTCAAACGACGTCGTTTAAAAAAAAAAAAAATTGCACGTATCGTGCGTTTCGTACCGATACGTATCGTATCGTAAAAACGTATCGTGTATCGGACGATACAACGCAAAAACGATACATAACTACGATCCGTATCGTTTTAGGGCTGTATCGTAACGTATCGTACGATACGTATCGTGTATCGTACGATACTAACAACTTTGCTCGTAAGGAATCGGAGAAGAAACACACAAAATTTTTCACAGAGAATCACTTTTTATTATATTACTTCCTCTCTAATTAAAGTAGTTGGGATTATACCATTATTTATAGGTCAAGTTCCCTATCAAAATAAAAATTATTTTTCTACTAAAATTTTAAAAGAGTTTCATAATCAAACTCTCAAATTTCTATTATACTAAAAATCTATTATAATTTTTNTTACTTAGATTTAATGCCGTTTATATTCTGTAGCCATCAGATTATAATGGTTCACCAAAGATATGAGAGGACTGATCCCCAAGCCTCATCCACAGGAATCTTGGTGGTCTCCAAATTGATATCTCATATAGAAGTTCTAGATGTGAGAGTTTATGTATAGGATGGATCAATGATTGTACGCGTTTCACTAATCTGGTGACGATTCTCTCTCTTCATATATATATAGGCTGGGTAGGCGCATCAATGCAGTCACATATGCAGCAATTGATCAACTGAAAAGGTGAACTAAAACTGTTGAACTTTACTTTTCAAGCATATGTATCCCTGTTAACTAAGCAGACCAATGGGAAGTTCCATTTTCTAGCTAAAAAGATAGGGAATTGATTTCCTCATTATTATGATCCACTCAAATAGTGAGTGCTATGGATATTTGGATGTTCAAATGGAGAGTTGGCTCCATTTGTTTTGCATACTTCTGTGTGTATGATTGCCTGATTATGTGACTAGTCTGAGACTTTTCAAATGGATATGATTGCATTTGCTTCGCAGAGATCAGTGTATGTAAGAATTGTCTCCTTATTTTGGCTCTTGCTTCTCTTTCTTTCTGTTCTTTCTGTTTTACTTATTATTTTCTTTTTCTATTCCCCCTTTTCTTGTTGGGCACTAGTTAATTGTTAGTAGATGAAGACTATTTGGCTTAGTTGATAAAGAACTGCACATGCAGGGTAGAATCAGTCTGCAACTGAACTGAACTGAAACTATATCTATATGTTTGGCATGGCANGTTAATTGTTAGTAGATGAAGACTATTTGGCTTAGTTGATAAAGAACTGCACATGCGGGGTAGAATCAGTCTGCAACTGAACTGAACTGAAACTATATCTATATGTTTGGCATGGCATGTCTGCAATCCTGAGGAGGTTGGCCTGGATTTGGAATGTGCTCAGTGATGTATTGGCTACTATATATATATATATATTTTTGTGTAAACTGTTTATATATATTTGATTTGAAAGCGGGCTTTGACTGCTTTGAGTCCCACAAACAATTTCTCCACATGTAGGAATAAGGCTGCGTACATCTACTTTCCCTGACTCTAATGATGGGCGTGCACTGGTTGTCCTTATTTGTACTTATGNCTATATATATATATATATATATATATTTTTTTTTTTGTGTAAACTGTTTATATATATTTGATTTGAAAGCGGGCTTTGACTGCTTTGAGTCACACAAACAATTTCTCCACATGTAGGAATAAGGCTGCGTACATCTACTTTCCCCGACTCGGCGTGCACTGGTTGTCCTTATTTGTACTTACGACTTCTGCTTTGTATATTTTTTATGGCTATTGTTTTGATTATTTGAGTTTACTTTTTATTTTTGAGTAGTCTATTTGGTTCCTGTATTCCAGATGAGATCCATTAAAGCTCATATGTTTCTCTTCAGGTTTATGTGGAAGCGTATACTTGTCCATGCATTAGAATCCACCCTTTTGATCCATATTTTGTCGCTCAGTCAAATGGAAAATTACATTGCAATCTTCTCTTCCAAACCACCCTTCAAGCTTGACAAGTACAGGAGATATGAAAGCCATAGCGTTTCTGGGTTCCCTATCAAGTGTAATTTCAACCTGGATGGAGAAAAAATTGCCTCTGGCTCCTCAGATGGATGCATTTACTTTTACAACTCTAAATCCTCTGAGCTTGTGAAAAAAATGAAGGCGTATGAACAAGCTTGCATGGATGTTGCTTTCCATCCTGTCATGCCTAATGTGATTGCTTCATGTAGTTGGAATGGAGATGTCTCGGTGTTCGAGTGAGATTGCATTTTTCACACCTATTTGACTTTAGTCAATATCTGGTAACATGTATTAAGCAAAATTTAACTTGTGTATGAATTCATGCTGTGTTTATATGTACTGAAAGTTTTGTATGATGCCTCCAGATCCTAGGGTTTGTGATTATGACAATAATTTTGGAAAAGCATTATGAAGCTCCATTCTGAATTCATTGATTACGGTTTAAATTGACTATAGAATAGACACATGCATTCAAGTGTATTCTCAGAGAAGAACTAAAAAGTTTCATTAGCTTCTATAACTCACCCCATTCTCCCCCCGCCAAACTCCATCCGAAACAAGAACCCCTTCCGTCACCCTGTAATCACCTCACCCACACTTTCCTCCCTCCCACCTCCATCTCTCTAGCTGATGGATGGTATATGTTTTGTTCATTAATTAAAAGACAAAAAGAGTGATGGGTACAAGAGAATGTTGTAGCTAGACAAACCACACACTATTGTCCACTAAGACACTCAAAGGGGACATCATTACCATCAGCCATCCCCACTATAAAATAGAAGTCTTGACAACCAACAAGGAAAGACACACACAACCGGGCAGCTGGGAGGTCACCCTCCAAGCCCACGTACTTTCTCTATCTACTTATAGTATGTTTCATATATTCAGTTTTTACCGATTTAGGTATTGGAGGGTCTTCCACCGACACCTCGCCAATGGGACCTCTAACTCATCTCTTTGTGTTGTGTTGGACCTCGATCGACAACTGGACTAAAGCATTCTTCGGATACCCTTGCTAAAATCTATTCCATCACTAGCTGTGGATTGTTTGGTATTATTTTTTTTTTCTAAAATTAATGTGTTGTCTCGTGAGACATCATGTCTGTCTACATTACTCCATAATACGTACATACAGATTATATACGTACACCATCCATTTCAAGAGGGTTGGGTCATGTCCTCATTTATANACCCTTGCTAAAATCTATTCCATCACTAGCTGTGGATTGTTTGGTATTATTTTTTTTTTCTAAAATTCATGTGTTGTCTCGTGAGACATCATGTCTGTCTACATTACTCCATAGTACGTGCATACAGATTATATACGTACACCATCCATTTCAAGAGGGTTGGGTCATGTCCTCATTTACAATTTTTGTGGGTCATTCGTAGTTAATTTTTAAAATTCTAACATCAATCACAAATAACACCTAAATGTTGTGAAAAACTCCATAAAATTAGGTTATAATTGATCTAAAAAGTTGTAAATATTTTTTTTTATTATGAATAAACCCAAAAATTTATAAATTTCAATGGTACCGTATATTTTTTGGCATACCTGATGTTCTTCATCTACTTAGTTACTTGCATACCATCCCCCATCAACATACATATTAGTGTCAGTGAAAATGAAAAGTCTTGCATTAATGAATGATTCATTCATTCATTCACGTGGACATGTATGGATATGTACTGCAAGTTCTGAGACTCTGCAGTGATTATTGCCGTTTGTTTTTACTTGGAAGAACTTTTGGGGACTGGGGTCAGGTCAGCAACTTCAGTTTTGGATTTCACTAAGGTACCCATTAAAAAAAATAGCACCATAATTTTAAAATTTATTATTTAAAAAAATATTTTTATAGTTTTTGTAAGTTATTTTATAATTAAAAAATTTATTATTTTGTAAATAATTTATAATTTTTATGGGTAATTTCATCAATGTTGTTGATATTTTTATCATATTTGTGGTAATTATTTTTATCACTTTATTTTCATATAAAATAAATTATTTTTCTTTTGGGTGTTTTATCATATTCGTGGATGTTTTTATTATTGTTATAATAATTATTTTTATTATTTTTTGAGATATCATAATAATAAAAAAAATACTCATAAATATAATAAAATAATCACAAATATAATAAATTAAGGTATGATAACGAATTTAGTCAACTTTTAAAACTCCCTCAATTATTGTTTAATTATTATGAGTGATTCAATAGTTGAGTCCAATTTTTGATTAATTAGGTACAATCCCTTCTCACATTAATTAAGGGCTATCAATCTCGTTGTTTTAGAGACACACTCTAATACAATTTAAATTACGGTGACTAGCTATTGAGCTCAAACAAGTAATCAACGTAAACCTAGTCGTCCCTATAACCAAAAAAAAAACTTGAATTTTTATTTTTGAAAAATATATATTTATAAAGTACAATACAATTCAAATTTTAAAAAAATAAATAAAATAACTTTTACTTTTCGCGGTTGAGATCTCTTTAAATTTTACTTTAAAATTAATCTGACGGCTAATATTAACATCCAAAATTTAATAAATAAAATAAGTCTCTAAAGATGTGTTTGAAGTAATTTTTTACCCACTGTCCCACCACCCCACCCACAGCCCCACCGCCACTACCACTATCCCCATCGCCTTACCATCACCTCTGTCGCCACCCTACCANCCCCCCCCCCCCCCCCCCCCCCCCCCCCGCCACTACCACTATCCCCATCGCCTTACCATCACCTCTGTCGCCACCCTACCACCACCGCTGTCATCACCCCACCACCACCATCACCACTACCATTGTCGTCGACCCCCATGACCACCACACCCACCTGCTCCATACACCACCATGACAACTACCACCACCATCGCGCCCCATCGCCACCACCTCATTAGTGCCCTAACACCACTATCCCCTGTTACCACCACCTCACTAATGCCCTAATAACACTATTCCAATTACCACCATTGTTGCCACCTTACCCCTACCACCACCATTGTCTTACCATCATCCCTACCACCATCACCACCACCCCCCACTGCCCCATCACTACTACCACCATTATCACTATTATCGCCACCCCACCATCACCACCACAGCCCTACTACCACCACCATCATCACCATCCCACAACTACCCCACTCCCTCCCTCCACCCCCACTACCCCCCCGCCCCCACCACAACCACTCGCGCCTATTACAATTGGTGCTTAAATTTATTTGTTTTTTTTTTATTTTTATAATTTGATTTTGAGTATGAATACAAATATGTTTATTGTTAACAATTTTTTATTATTTCGTGCATTCAAGCACGGTAAATAACTAATACTACATAATTTAAATAAAATCTAAAAAATCAAATTCAAATATATATCATCCCTTAAATGAATATAAAATTAGTGAATTTCACTGAAAAAATTGTCGCAACTCATTTATCCAATAAATATGGATTTAAGTTATAGGATAATTTTATGAGTTTCATTTGACGCGTTATTCTTTATTTCCTCTGTTTTCTCTTTTCCATACATAACCTCCTTGGCACATTACCATCTCTCTCTCTCTCCACCTAATGTTGCTGCTACCAATAGTTAAAATGGAGTGATAGTGGTAGACTGGTAGTGGTTATTTCTATTCTTACTTCTTTGCGTTATATACCGCTCTGTTAATGATTGCTAACAAATATACAAACATAAAAACAGCACATATACACTCTAAGCAAAGAAGTTGCCTATATATATATATGATCGATGGCGCCTGCGGGTGGCTCTTCTTTGGTGCCGTCGCTGCCACCACCGCGCCCTAAGCCACCACCTGAGTGTCCGAATTTGTACGGTAAGCGCCGGGAGCTGGCTAGAATTCAGATGATGGAGGCGGAGATTGGTTTTCTTGAGGTTAATTAGCTTACAACTTACTTGACTTACATATTGGTTGGTTGGTTTTAGTGCTTATGTTTCCTTGTTCTGCCATTAATGTACTGGTATAAATGCATTAGGACTTCAATTTTCTCTCTTTTTCTTGTCCAGTTCTTTTTCATTTTTGCTTTTCATTTTGGTGTGCTTTAGAACTTGGTATTTTTTACTTGCTCTTTTTTCTTGTCGAGTTCTTTTGCAATTTTCATTTTGAATTCAAACTCAACTTTTGCATCAGAAGGTGCTAAAGATAGAACCTTGATACAGGATTAGTACTTCCAAAGATTTTAAATTTTTTATTTTATACCTAGATTAAATTTTTTACCTTCACTTCAATGTTTCAAAAGTGTTGCAATGTGGCCCTCATTTAATCTTTGCGAGTGTAAAATGAAAAATTTAAAATCTTTGGGGTACAAACTGCGAAAAGCCAAAATTAGTATTGGGTCTCCTAACCTTCTTACAATGAACTAAATTTTGTAAAAAATGCATTAATTAGATGTGTTATATAGTATGTATGAGAATTGATAATCGTGTAGAGCTCGAATTAGGATTAAAAAATGATTAGATACCGCGATCAAAAAAAGAATACATGATTGGACAATGAATGCCATAAATTTATGAACATTTACTTACAATTTATATAGGTATATTTTTCCAACTACTTTAGCTTAATTACTAATTAAGTGTTCAGCCTTTCTATGTAGTTATAGACTGTGGAGGATTTTCACCACCTGATACATAATGTTAAATGTCTCCTTGTGGGAGTTCAGAAAATTAGGTCCAAGTAATGAAATAGGTGAGGTGAATTGGGGATTTTGTTGGCACTCTGCAATCTCTGGCAAACCAATTGTAGAGCAGAGGCATTAGAATTAACAATTTGCATGCATCCTTCCTGTGTTTTGCTTTTTGCCAATGAGAAACATGGAGGATGGTCCTTTCCTCTCTGTTCTCCCAGTAGCATTTTACATTGCTGTTTTAACCATGTTCTTTCATATTTCAATATATTGGATTCTGAAACCACATATAGAACTTGTGCTAGTAAGATCGTATGATGAAAGTGTACAGAAAAATAGGTCATAATTGGTGACAAGCTCATTTAAGTCATCAAATTAATATGAGCATTTTAGATTGTTTTTTCACCATTTTCTCTCCTATTTGCATAGGCTGTCATTTATGCTCAGCGCTCTTTTAGTGTACCTTGGTTTGTTTTGCTCATGCTGATTAGTACCTTAGGTAGTTGACAGTTTCCTGATTATGCATCCCATGTAATGGAGAACGATTGATCTGTCTCCACTCCTTTGAAAAATTTCATGCTCTACATTGGGTTTGTCCATATTCTTAATTTTGTGAGGCAACACTGTGCATTCATCATGAACTAGAATTTTTACAAATATTTGCATATTAATTCCTGCGTAAGGTTCCCAAGAATAAGACATTATGTCTTTCCACTTTGTCCATATCTTTCTCAAGGCTTTACAGCCAGAGATAAGATCATGCCTAATTATTTTTTATTAAGTCTGGTTTCTTTTTTCTTTACTCCATCTTATGACTTGATCATATTTGAAATCTAATCAAAATTTTGTTGTAAGCAGGAGGAATTTAAAGCTGTTGAAAGCTTTCAACCTGCTTCCAGATATTGTAAAGAGTATGTCATTGAACTTGCAGTTGCCTCATATAGCATCTATTCGACAAATTATTATGTGAAATTTCTGCCTGATAGCTTTCTTTCTGTAAACTAGAGGAAAAAGTGGACTTTGTGGTGATATCTGTTCTTTGGTTTTTACCTAACCCAAAATTGATTGGACTTGACAATTTGGCAGGGTTGCTGATTTTGTAGTGGCAAACTCAGATCCCTTACTCCCTACGTAAGAAACTTATCAATAACCTTTTTCTTTGAAGATCTGTAGAACTCTGAAATTTGCATTTTCTCTTTCTAATCCTTTTTTTTTCACTTCAGAACTCGAAAGATTTGTAGGTCTTACCTCTGGAAATGGCTTTGGTACCTCCCATCTCTTTTTGTTATGTATTTGTGTGTGTGTGTGTGTGAATTGGTGTTATTTGTGCTCTCAGTCGATGTGTAGCTCAGAAATAAAAAGGGAACGCTACATTTTCTTTGAGTACACACTCGATATGTTTCGTGAATAAATGCCTTTGCTATTTGAAGATTATCACATTACTTAAAACAGTGGTTAGTATATACTAAGATGCATTGTTTTTGTTCTTGCCATTTGGAAAAAATAAAGTGGCTCGACTCAATTCCTAGATTTTCAGTCCAACGGGTCAACATGAGAATGAAGGAGATATCTTTTATTACGAGATAAAAATGATAAAAAGAGCCCATTGTATTCTTGTGTTTTAATCTTCTGTAGGCTCTTCTAGTCTTTTTGTAATTACCCTTTTGTTCTATAGGTGCTAGTAAAAATGATCTGTTCTTCAAAGTACGTTTTAAGATTGGGCAAAATGGGATGATGGCCTTCATCTTCTTCTTCCTACTTATTTTGTCCATTGACAAATGTTGTTATGTGAGAACTTATGTCGATATGTAAAATAATATTCTACCATTATACGGAACAATTGTCTTAACTGTTAAATTTAGACTAGTGCTGCATGATGAAAAGTTTACAAAACGGAGACATTTTGCATCCCCTTTTTGCATCCCTGTCTTGCTCAATGCAAATTTGAACTAGTCTTAATATCTTGGCTTCTCTCATGGTGTGCAGTGGAATGTCCTGCTTCAATATCTCATGGAGCTGCTGCTATGAATGCTTGCCTTGTCTTCAAAGGCCACACTGTTGCAAGTGCAATTCAAGTAACTACCTTTCATGTACCAGTTGTTCAATACCCAAGTTCCAGTGTTGCATCTGGCCACACTCCCAATGCTTTAACAAAATCTCTTGCAGTAGAAGTTGTTGCCGCCTTCAATTTCCTTCATGCCCCGATTGCTCTTGCAGTAGATAGATGTACATGCCGTTGTCCTAAATGTCCAAAGGTACACATATTCTCCCGTTGCACAAGAAACTGCTGCTACCCTTGCTATTTATGTTACTAGTATATTTATGCGATAATCCCATGTTGAACCGTTCTTCAATATGGCATTTCATTTACATGTCCTTGTCTATATTATGAGATCCTCAGAGTCATGGTTACATTGCATAGATAGATGATGAAAATAATATAGTGCTGTACATTACTGTTTGGGTTGCTGGATACAAAGCTGTACAATTGTCCAATTTGTTACATTAATTAATTTCAGCCAATGGTGCAGCTGTTGCTCATTTCTAAGCAATTTTAGAAAGCTATATCACTATCTCAGTATCGGATCAGTGGTACCCCAAGAACCTCATTATCGATTCGTGTAATTGATCTTGCATGCCATCTTTCACATGCTTAAAGCGCGCTATTATACACATTCCTGCAAAATTTTAGATCGCCCTTTTCAGTTGATTATCTTGTTTAAAGTCATTCCTGGTTGGTTTCACCTGTCTAAAACACAATCTTTTAGTAGTGTTAAATGGATCATAGAAGTAAGGAAGCATGATATAGTTTCTCCTTCTAGCTAGATAGCTATGTAATCTTTGAAAGATTGATGCAGTTGTTGCTCAATCAAAGGGATATATAACACATGAAGCCTTAGCTTTGCTGACTTTTTAAGGTACAACCGTAGTGACTTGGCTCTTTCCACAAGCTTTTTTTTAGAGAGAGAGAGAGACCAAACTAAGGTGGTTTAGCTATGAACCTCTGTGAATTCAGCATCTGAACACACCTGATTTTCTTAGATGGTTATCACATTCGGTATGGATCCAACAAGGTCTTATGAGCTAAGCTACTAATTGAGTACGTTTACCATTGCACAAAAACGCATCTTTGTATAAGTATGGCAGTGCCTTAATTCTATTACATAAAATTTACTAGAAAATGAACTTAACTTCCAGAGGAACTTCTCCTCCCATTCTCAGATGCCTCTTTTGCCAAGTTTTCCAACTTGTGTACTCCCCACTGGGTTCAGAACCATCCAAGCTCTCTTCACCGAAACATGGACTGACCAATGACATAGAAAACCAAAGAAGGTTTCAAAATCAAGCAAGCTAACAATTGTAACCATGCTAAGCTAACAACCCTGTCCATGAAAAAGCAACTGGGCTCCTGACTTGGTTTTGGGTGTTGCTCCAGGCAATTGAACCGAAAGCATCAGTCTTATCTGCGCCCTTCTTTGACACAAAAGTCACGGTATACTGCTGCTTATCTCCTATATTTCGGAAAACAAGCCTTGTGGGCTTCACTGTCACCGCCACTGTTGGGGGTGCAACCACAGCCACATCATAGACAGATCCTGCAGCACCCACATTGGTCAATACACGGGTGTATCGCACAACTCTTGACTTCCCAAACAGGACTGCGAACGAAGGATAGTTGAGTTGGCCAGGGTCACGAAATTTCCTAGAACATGTAACATTTGGGCGCTTGACAATCGCTTGTACATTCTCGATGGAGTAATCCAAAGAGCATAGGAATGCAATGTAGTCTGCTGGTTTGGTGTCATATACAAGGCCCGGAGAGAGTGCCTTGTGTAGATCTACATGGCCGGCTCCATGAGCCCATGGAGTGGAAACTGCACCCGCAGCATCACGGAGTGGTGAATTGGTGTTGTCTTGTGTGTAGGCTGTAGTCATGAGTGCGGATTTGATTGCACTGGGGCTCCAATCTGGATGGGCAGCTTTAAGCAATGCTGCTAACCCACTGATATGAGGGCAGGACATGGATGTACCTATAAGATCCACAAATACACTAAATCAGAAATAGAACAATCAGAGCATAACATGAGGGCATAAGCTGGTTCGAGTCACGAAAACAACTTTTGTCAACTTCTCTCTGCTTGCAAGGGTAAAATTGTATATATTTAACTCTCTTCAAACCCTGCAATGGCGAGAGCTTCGTATACTAAGTATATGCCCTTTTTAGAACGTAACTGCTGTTTGGAATTTTTTAAGACCAAGATGTTGAAAAGTGCTTCAAATCAATTTAAGGGCTCGGGTATGCATGTCTACATTAGAAGATGTTCAACGCACATCCCCTTTCATCCACTTAGTTCTGTTAGTGTCCCCATTCCAGCACATTATGTTCTAAAATCAACAGTCTTTAGTTGGTCCAGCCCACAAAATACGGTGGAGATCATTAGAATTTCCCGTCCACAACATTATAAGGCAAAAAATTGTAGAGTAGGACCAGTTCACACAGCCTTTCGTGCAGACATATCCACCATCTGCACCCAAATCCACTGTCTGCACCCAACAAATGATTGGAAAGACTAATGGCATAATCCACTATCAGGTTTGTATGTGCATGAAAATATTAATTATCACTTGGTGCTTACATTCTATCTATGAAACACGGATCCTTCGTTAAAATTGTTGTACCCATATCGGATACAATATTCGTCGAATACTAAAAAATATGTATCGGATACATCTTTTACGTATTTGATAATAATTAAATATTAGAATACTTTACAGATACTTTTGTAGTCGAACAACATATATAATTTTTAAATTGAATTTTTAACATCTCTTTTCGAATTCACATACCATACATTAACAAAAATTCATATTACTTCAAAAACATATGGGTGTTTCTNATTGAATTTTTAACATCTCTTTTCGAATTCACATACCATACATTAACAAAAATTCACATTACTTCAAAAACATATGGGTGTTTCTTAAGTATTATCTACAATTATATGTCAAAAGAGTATAAAATAAAGCTATTATATTATAATTTTAGCAAAAAATNGTATTATCTACAATTACATGTCAAAAGAGTATAAAATAAAGCTATTACATTATAATTTTAGCAAAAATTACTTTTAAATACTAGATAAATATTAGTTTTGATTCCTTTAATTAGTCACTTCACTTTGTGCATATACCATAANAATTATATGTCAAAAGAGTATAAAATAAAGCTATTATATTATAATTTTAGCAAAAAATACTTTTAAATACTAGGTAAATATTAGTTTTGATTCCTTTAATTAGTCACTTCACTTTGTGCATATACCATTATAATACGATATATATTTTTTTCAAACTAAAAAAAAATTTCTCATTTTTCTTACTGTGTGTTAATGAACTACTAAAATATACAAGTATTAAGTTGGTTGAAAATAATAAAAATATTAAATATATTTTATTATAATCGTATTCGTATCCTATTTTTTTAGACTTTTGTCTTATTACCGTATCCGTATTGTATCACATCCGTATCTCATATCCGTATCCATAGTTCATAGCATACTATCGATCAGACCTCAGACCAATTTGATGAATTTGCACTGCTCAAAGCCTCAAACTATTGGCTTCTGCACACATTCAGTACATTACATAAATATATTTTCATATATAACCAACCTTTTTTTTTTTTTAATGGTCAGGAATATCTGGGTCAATTTACACGCACCTTAATTAATCTCCTCTCCGATCTAGTCATATATGTCAAGACTAAGATATTCATAAAAGATAAATCTCTTGTTGCCTGACTTAAGAGATTGTCAATCTTTAAGTTTAAGACGACTAAATTTATAGCTCATTTTTATTACCGCTTGAGTTACGTTAGATTTATATTACCTACTTTCGGCAAGTATTTTTAGAGCCTAAACTTTTGACAAATTCAAGTTAGAATTCATCTACTACTTTATGATCTAACTTAAAGTACTCTCTTTAGACATGTGCTAAAGCTCACTATACCAGCTCAATGGCCACCCTTCACATAAGCAACAACTAGCCCTTTTAGCTTTAACCACTATAACCATCATGAATGCCATTAAACCTCATTTCTCAATGCTATGCTAATCAAATTTTTTACTTTCTATTCTAAATGATGTGGTACAATCTCCATAATTGAATATTAATGGAACCTACTTATCCAATAGTGAAAAATTGTGTAACATTATTTGGGACGGAGATTTGATAAGAAACACCAGTAAAACTAACAGAATTTTAAGTTAAGATTTTTTTTTTTCCTGTATAATTATACTAACAAATATCAATCTATAGGCATATAGACAGCAAATTGAGTAAAGAATAATTGAAAATCTAGCCGTTGTATATGCTTACCAGATATGATGTTGAACTGAGTCTCTCTAGTATCCTCCTCTAATCCAGTAGGCCCAACAGGCACAGACCAAGCAGCTAAGATGTTAACCCCAGGTCCAATCACATCCGGCTTCAAGATCTGGGGAGTAACCAAATTGGGCCCTCTCGAACTAAAAGCTGCCACCACCGGCGACGGCTTGACATTCACCACCGTTCCACTAAAGCTGAGCACCGCCGTCGGATTCGCCTCCGACTTGGCATAGTTCCTTATCAAGTCCCCCATCTTCCTCCCCACCGCCAATGCAGGCAACAAATGACTATCCGCCACCAATTCCTCCCCACTCGCTGCCGTGTTTGCCAATATCATCCCCACCCCACCAGCGTCCCTCACCACCACACCCTTAGCAACCCTGCCATTAGTCCCTCTATCACAAACCACCACCTTTCCTTTCACAATGCTCGGTTCAAGTGAACCAGCCAAACACAAGTTACTAGAGCCATTATTTCCCTTGTCATAAACCAAACCCACCAATTTATCACCCATGCCTTTCCCACTGTACAGTGACTCACCCGTGAACTTGTGGCCATTACCGACCAAAGCATAAGCCGGAAAATCTCTGTCTAATGTACCAGCACCAACTGTCATGATCCACGGCGCCAAATTAGCTAGTGAAGCCTTACTGGGTCCACTGTTCCCAGCTGAGCAAGAAACAAATATGCCCATCTCCATCGCTGTAAACGCTCCAATGGCGATTGTGTCCCAATAATAAGGACCAGAACCACCACCTAGTGAAAGAGAAAGCACATCAACACCGTCCATAATTGCTCGATCCATACCGGCTAGTATGTCGGACCCGAAACATCCTGTCAGCCAACAGACTTTGTAGGCGGCCACACGCGCGTGTGTAGCCATCCCACGCGCTGTTCCCCTGGCATATCCAAGAAGGCTCGCGTTGGCTACTTGTGTCCCGGCCGCAGTACTGGCTGTGTGTGTACCGTGACCATCATGGTCACGAGGCGACTCTACTTCTTTGTTTTTCTTTGGGTAGTCGCCGGAGCCCATTCGGTAGCCTTTGGAAAAGCTCCGGGCACCGATTAGTTTTCTGTTACAGAGGGAAGGCTTGAAATCAATGCCTGACTCACACTGACCTCGCCATCTAGATGGCACAGCGGGCATGCCCATGTCATCGAAGCTCTTCGACTCCGGCCAAACGCCGGTGTCGAGAACCCCAATGATGACATCTTGGGATGCTTGGTTGAGTTCTTGTGGGCTGTGGCCGGCCCACAAGCCGAGCTCTGTGTCGAGACCAAGGAACTCCGGAGTACGGGTTGTGTGAAGGGTGTAAATGGAGTCCTCGTAGACCCCAATGACGAAGTCAGATTGGCGGAGAGATTCGGCTTCTTCGGGATCTAGAGAGGCGGCGAAGCCGTGGTAGGCGGTGGTATAGGTGTAGAGGAGGAAGTCTGCGGAGGTGGAGGTGACAGATTGGAGTTGGGAAGCGTACCAGTCGTGGTGGGTGGCATAAGTTGATGGTTTCTGATTGGGTTTCATATGGACAAGGTAGGTTTGTTTGGCTGTAACTGTGAGACATGGAAAAACAAGGGCAAAGAAACAGAACCAGGTCAGACACCCCATTGCCAGAGAGAGAGAGAGAGAGAGAGANCACCACCATCACTATTATCATCACCGCCATCCTATCACCACATTTGCCACAAAACCCACAATCACCGCCCCCCCCCCATCACCCCATCACCACCATCGTTACCACTAGCACCGCCATCCCACCACCTCAACTACCCCTCATCACTATAACTGCTGCCACTGTCGCCACCACTCCATCATAATTATCTTTGTGATTTAATTTTAGATGTTAATATAAATATATTTATTGTTGATTATTTTTTTTATTACTTTATGCTTTTAAATGCAGGCAATAACTAATATATATATACAAGTATTCATCAAATATCAGCCGTTCTTGAGGCCCTACTATTGAATTTGCAGTTATGTATTCTTTCAACACAACCTGAATGCAGCCTAACTTAGAACTATCTCATTGTGGAAGACTATCTACGAGGCTTTTATTATAAGTGGGGATGCCATATTACTGAAAATCACCCTCAGTTACTAGCTACCACCATCTATTGGCTTTAATACAGAGGTGGCAATTGGTCTTAATTACTATCTACCTGCCTTTGGGGGAGCACCACACTAACCATCATTTCAATAAAAGAGCCACTAATTCTTGAGAAGAATAATGCTGTTGAAATTTAAAAATTTGACCTAATTCAGTGTGGTCTTTGAATTGACTATAGGCCCTATCAAACATTAAAACTTGATGTTAATCTAATGATTTATATTAAACTATATCATTATATCAGTAAATTATATCAGANTAAAGCTTCTCCAATTCTTAATTTTTTTTAAAATATAAATTTAAATAAAAATAACTTAAAAATTCTCTCTAATTTTATATCTAAATTAGGATCGATAATTGAGTCGAATCTGTCAAATTTATTTTTCTAAACAAGCCTAAAAATGTATTCAAACTCAATTCGTTTAAAAAATAAATTGAGTCCGAGGTAACCCCAAAACAAGTCGAACTCGACCCAAGCCCGAGTAGTCTGATTGTTTTGCACATAAATGAATTGAATTTTGCGAGTTCGAATCGAATTTTTTTAGACTCGTTTTTTAAACAAATCTAAAAAATTGTTAAAATTCAACTCGTTTTGAGTCGAGTGCTATCCAAACTGAGTTCAAGTTAGCTCGACTCAAGACTAATAATTTTGTTTGATGACATAATATATTATAGCCGTTAAATTGTTAGTAAATACCAACTAATAGTGAATTTCATTGTCAATCTAATAACAAAAAATGATAAGATCGTCAAATAAAAGTATTTTAATATGAAAAACTTTTAATTTACTATTTTGTCTTTCTAAAAAACTATAAAGGTTAATATGTCTTTTTATTTTTAAATATACAAAATATCATTAAATCACTTTGTATATTTAAATAACAAAATAATTTCTAACATTTAATACAAATCTATCTATTTTTACAAAACTTTTGAATGGTCATGTATGCTTAACATAATATATAAAAACATTATTTTTTTTCCAAAAATTCAATATTAATACATGTTGACAGCTCAATTGATACAATATCATGTCCAATGCCGAAAAATGGATATATTTATCTTATTTTTTCATTCACAAAATCACAATCAAAATAATTTAGAAAAAAATTACTATGCACAAAGTAAACACAAGGAAGACAAAAAGAAAGAAGAAAAATCTACAAAGTTTACTACTTAGTTGTTCGAATGAAATAATCATAAAAAATAAGTTTATTGGATGTTTATAGTTATGAAAAAAATATAAACAATTTACGTATGATGAATATGAGATAATATATAATGTAACTACATAATTAGATTTTGTATATATTTTATCAATGTTGCAACAAAAATCTTCACGTGTAATACACATAGTGCATTATTAGTATATATATGTCTATATAATAATAATTTTATAATTTAAATTTTAAAAGATAAGTAAAATAATTTTTATTTTTTGCGGTTGAGATCTCTTTAAATTTTATTTTAAAGTTAATTTGACGAGTAATATTATCACCCCATATTTAATACGAAAAATAGGCTTCTAAATCTATGTTTGAGATGATTTTTTAAAAGTATTTATAGAACTTATAATTTTTCATGAGTACTTAAAAAAAAAAAGTAGTGTTTAAAAGCACTTCACCACTATCACCCCCACCCCCTCCTCCACCGCGCCCATCATCATCACCCCTGTCACCTCACCACCACCCTTACCGCCCCACCACCATCACCACTATCACTACCATCATCACTGTCACCCCCACCACCATCACTATTATCATCACCGCCATCCTATCACCACATTTGCCACAAAACCCACAATCACCGCCCCCCCCCCATCACCCCATCACCACCATCGTTACCACTAGCACCGCCATCCCACCACCTCAACTACCCCTCATCACTATAACTGCTGCCACTGTCGCCACCACTCCATCATAATTATCTTTGTGATTTAATTTTAGATGTTAATATAAATATATTTATTGTTGATTATTTTTTTTATTACTTTATGCTTTTAAATGCAGGCAATAACTAATATATATATACAAGTATTCATCAAATATCAGCCGTTCTTGAGGCCCTACTATTGAATTTGCAGTTATGTATTCTTTCAACACAACCTGAATGCAGCCTAACTTAGAACTATCTCATTGTGGAAGACTATCTACTAGGCTTTTATTATAAGTGGGGATGCCATATTACTGAAAATCACCCTCAGTTACTAGCTACCACCATCTATTGGCTTTAATACGGAGGTGGCAATTGGTCTTAATTACTATCTACCTGCCTTTGGGGGAGCACCACACTAACCATCATTTCAATAAAAGAGCCACTAATTCTTGAGAAGAATAATGCTGTTGAAATTTAAAAATTTGACCTAATTCAGTGTGGTCTTTGAATTGACTATAGGCCCTATCAAACATTAAAACTTGATGTTAATCTAATGATTTATATTAAACTATATCATTATATCAGTAAATTATATCAGATTTTTAGGTTTAGATAGCATTACTCTTCTTAAGAAACTTGTGTGGTCTAATTTCAGCATGAGTAATACTATTTGGATTTAAAATTTTAATTTAATTTACTAACATAATGATGTGATTTCATAAGAATTATTGGATCAACACTAAGTTCTAATGTTTGATGGGGTCTACAGTTAATCTAAAAGTTATAGTGAATTAGGTCAACAAATTATATTAGTAAATTAGGTCAGAATATCATTGTTGTTTGAGCATGCATTCAAAAAGAAACTTACTCTTTTTTCCAAAATGAATGAAAATACAAAAATACCCTCGTCAATATTAAGAGAGCATGTGAGAGACAAATATAGGGCCAAGTGTCGAAGACAGTGTATTTTGTGCGGTGCAATAGGTTGCCACCATAACCTCAATTGCACCATTTAGTAGTTATAACAACCATTAAGGCCTCGTTTGGATCTGGACGACACCCACCTTTGAAAGTCAATAATTTTAATTGAGAATAGGTTCCTGATGGGACTTTTCTGAAATATCCCAAGATGAAGACACGTGTCATCGGCGTCACTAAAAATCCTGTTAACTGATATCACGCACCATCGGCTTACAACTCCCCTCGCCCCGAGGTATTTGACACGTGTCATGTACGTTTCACGAACCGACACGTATCCCTCGGTCTGGTATGGTACCTCGGTCATCATGTACAGCTCCCCTCGGCTCGAGATGTACCTTTCCTCGGTACCGAGATATTCATGTCCTCGGTACCGAGATGTACCCGTCCAAAATACCTTTTTCTCTGCTCCAGTATAAGCTATTGATGTACAGGTCATTAGCCTGGGCTAGTCCAGGTTAGCTATCATGGTCTCGTCTTACACAATTGGTGTCAGAAGAAACAGAAAGGCAGGGTCCACAACCAATAAGGGATGGACGCGTGGCAAATTGTGTCACATCAGAAACAGAAAGACCGCATGCCCTTACTGACACGCGACTTGGGAAAGCAAATATTTAATTACACTATTCCCTTGATGAGACCGCATTCAATGCGGTAAGGCTTGGAATTGAAAGACAATAAATGTCTCTAAGGCTGGGCATTTATTGCATCCTCCCCGAGCGGAGATCATTAGACAGTCGGCAGTCCGATGACACAGCATTGATTGCTCGGCGTCCCGAGCAGTTAAAGAAAGGAAAATATTCCTCATCAGAATCAGTGCGCACACTGCCTGTACCTAATGATCATCTACTGACAACACTGCAATCATGAGCTTTTGAGGTATAAATACCCCTCATAAAATACAAGACGGTATGCAACAAAAAAACTCTTTACAAAGAAATATACTCAGTGTTTTCTTCTTCCTCTCCCTTTCAAAAACTGACTTGATCGTCGGAAGGGATAAGCCGAAAAACACTCCGGTGCCCTTCTAACTTGTTCTCCTTTGTTCCAGGAACCTTTTCCCAGCCTTACTGGATCATTCCTTCAATTCACGAGGGCCTTCCATTACCGTTCCAGGCTACCACCGAACCTCGCAGGCTGTCCCAAGCAACGTGGTTGATCACTCAACTGACTCACTCAGAGTTCACCAAGGGAGAGATTTGTTTTCGTTTTTTATATTGTGCAAGATCCAGCACGCACAATCTGGCGCCGTCTGTGGGAAACGACTAATTTTTCTAGTTTTTTTCTCTATAAAGAACAGTGACCATAGTGAACACTCGATAAAAAGGGAAAGGTCTCCACCAAAGAAGTCTCGAACTACAAGCTCCCTGTCACCACGGGGGAAGGGATCACACTGACGGAAATAAAAATGCCTCCACTCAGTCTAGAGGGGTTACCCCTCAAACCAGTATGGGAATCAAGTCAGGAGGGTCAGCCCCCCTTGCTCGTCAGCTGGCGGAGGTGATCGAAGAAAAGTTTGGCGATAGATTACGACAGCTGGAAAGGGACAATGTAAACGTCCTAAGCCGGCTCAACGAATTCGCCGCCTCAAGCGAAGGATCGAGGGACTCATTCCTTTCTCGTGGGCTCCTCGCCCGGGAAGCGGAAACGAAGGACTTAAGGAATCATCTGAACAACAAGGCAGAGAGCTCTCGGGCTCCAAAACGACCGAGAGCTAACGAGCACTTTCCTAACGACTATTCAAGGAAGGCAAGACCATTGGCCCTAGACGACCTCCGGCGAGGATTGTCTAGACAAAGGGAGGGGGATGAGTCCGAGGAAGATTTTTCCCTATCCGCACGGGGCCCAAGAAATGAGGGGCTCATTGATGAACTCAAGGACTTCAGAAGACATCCCATCAGGGAGGAAATTGATCTCAGAGCCCGGCTGGAATCCAAGAGAAAGAGTAAGGCTATCCAGGATGAGGTCGAAGACGAGGTCATACAAACACCCTTCACCAGGGAGATCGGAGAGATAGAGGTTTTAAGAAAGTTCATCGTGTCGAGGTTCAAAACTTATGACGGGCGGTCCGATCCCGAAGTCCATCTCAGGTAATACAAGCAGATGATGTCCCTCTATCATTCGGACCAACGGTTTCTCTGCCGAGTGTTTCCAATGAGCTTGGGGGACTCTGCGATGAAGTGGTTCGAGGCGCATCCCCCAAACAGTATTGGGTCGTGGAGGAAATTGACGGGGCAGTTCCTGGCATGATTCATTACGGGGAGTAAGCGCCCCAAAGACGTTGGGTCATTGCTGACCCTCCGACGTAGGGAATCTGAGACCCTTCGCCAGTATGACATCCGATACTGGGAAGAGGTTAATGAGGTAGAAGGTTGCTCGGAAGTCATGGCAGCGGCGTCTTTTCGGCTCGGCCTAACAAGGGACACGGACCTGTACCGATCCCTGACCAAGAAGACTCCCTCAGATATGGGGGAGCTGATGGCTCGGATAAACAAATACTCAAGGATCGAAGACGAGATAGGAAACAGCAAAGGCCGAACCTTGCAATCTAAAAGAAAAGAGAGGGAGCGGGAAGATACTCCCCGAAAGGGGTTGCTGCCCTTTTCAGGGGGTTCGTCCAAAGGAGTTCACACTGTGTTCAAAGAACTCATCTTCAAGTTGCTCCATAAGATCAAGCCCGAGCCGTTCTTCAAATGGCCGCCCAAGATGCAGAGCGATCCCTCTACCCGTGATCAAAGGGTTAGGTGTTCCTATCACCGGGATTTCGGACATCGCACCGAAAGCTGCAGGGTGTACAAATCGTTCTTG
>CAUOFW020002648.1:0-45764 GCA_963454935.2 Ilex paraguariensis
TTTTAGAGGAAGAGAGGAAGATAGAAATACCAATCAAGAGGGATTTATACCTTGTAGAAATCAAAACTTCAAATTCTTCAAGAATACATTCTCCTCCCATTTTCTTCCATTCTTGCTACCCTCTCACCCAAATCTTTTGAAAACCTAGGAGGAGAAGATTAAGAGGAAAAGAAAGGAGAGCAAGAAGGTCTTGAAGCTTGGGTCTTAGCTTGGAATCTGATTTAGGTAGGGGGATATATGTTTCTTCCCTCTCCTTCTCATATATATAATATCAAATACATGATTCTTGTTCTATTTGTAATAAATGCCATGTTTTGAACAATATGAAGGGTGGGTAACCACCAAAGCTCTATTGATTTTTTTTTATCTTCAAAGCCCTAGTTTTCAAGAAAAGGGGATTTTCTCCTAATTTCTCTTGTCTTTGATTTTAAAACTTTAGTGTTGAATATTGTATAACAAAATGATATAGATTACGATCTCTTGCATATTTCTTGGATTATTCGATTATATGACAAATGTGAAAACAAAATTGGGGATTTTACTATATTTGGGAAATTGTTGTGAATTGTGTATATTCTTGATTTCCTCATTGTATGGTTGTTGTGATGGACTTGGATTACCTTCGAGAGATGCCGTAGAGTGTTAGAGGTTAGTCTATCCCAATGGGGGTGAGATGGTTGCCTAATGCTCGTAGTGGATCGTTGTTGTGCTCGCGATCACTATTGTTCACATATAACCGAGGAAAAGGGTTAGTATACTAGACACCTTGGGAGGATTTCGTCAATGCCGTAGGAGACGGTACACGCCCTTCCTAAAGAGATTTGTGATTGTTGGTTGGAATTGGTGGACTAGGCATGATCGTTAGGTAGATTCACGAGAAGCAATCACATACATGGTACGGGGATGAACCAAAAATACATGGAATCGGGAGTTGGGTCGGTCTTGCCGATGCATTGGTATGGGACAATGCTTAGGGAGAAGCCCTTCTTAAATAGCTTAAATTAGAATTTTGTTTATCGATGCTAAACTCACTTTATTCTTTAACTGATTATTGCTATTGTTTAAACTTGAGATCTCTTTTAAAATGTCACTGTTTTCATTCCAAACCTATATATATGTTAGTTGTGAAATGAGACCGACCGTTTGCTATGTTTTTCAAACCTTGTTTGAGTTGAGAGGATTTTGCTACAGAGCTTCGTGCTCACCCCTACAAATAAATTTTTCAGATTTCACACTTGAGGAGGAGTTAGGAGCCGAGGAGCCCACCCATTGGAAGACTCCGCTTGACGGGGATGTGGGATCCCGAGGTGGACGCTTAGAGCGACACTTTTATTTTGTTCTAGACTAGATTATGCTTAGAATATCCTTTTGAACTCTAGTTCATTTCTGTTATTTCCGCTGCGTTATATATTACATTTTGGAGATGTAAAGGCCAAGATTAGACCTATTAATTTGGGATGATAGTGGGGATATGACATATGATGAATGCAAGTTTATGATGACCGGTGTGGAAGTTATGCATATGTGGACCCGGTGTGGTCAATTGTAATATAATTGTACAGGTTGTGTTTGGGTAGAGCTCCCCGTACAAAGGAGACTCTGCCCAAAATTTTAAAATATGAATGGTGATGAATGAAACTTTCGTCGTGATGAATTTTACTTAATGCTCTCATACGGTAAATGGTTTTAGAATGTAATGTCACCCACGGGGGTTTTTGGGGCGTTACAGATTTGGTATCAGAGCCAAGGCTTTAGGTCTTACATGGGAGCTGTAGGTTATGGAGTACCACTAGGGAAGTAGGATTAAGTTGAAGGAAATTGTTGGTCTAATTTTATATGAACCTATGCTTATGCTTTAATGTTGGGATTTCTTGTACATCAATGAAACTAAATTGTGAATTGATATGCAGGATGGACGGTGAACGGGTACGTGGACGTGGTCGTGGGCGTGGTGGTCAAGCAAATCCACCACCTCCACCACCTCTCGACGCCATACAGGGTATTTACCAATGTTTAAGGGAACTCACCACCCTAGTGCAACAACCAGGTGGGAACAACCACCACAACGGTGGAGTTCGTCCTTTAGTCCAAGTACCGGGCAACGGCGATGAGAACCGAAGGATGGTAGCTCTTCGAGAATTTCTACGGCAACACCCACCCACCTTCCAAGGGAGCTCCAATCCCTTAGATGCGGATAGATGGATCCGCCGGGTGAAAAAAATTTGTGATGGTATGGGGATCGCCGGGGACCTTCGGGTTGGCTTGGCTACCTATTTGTTGGAAGGGGAGGCCGATTACTGGTGGGAGTCAGTGAAGAAAAGGAGGGACACTAATACGCTCACTTGGGAGGAGTTTGAGCAAAGTTTCAACGACAAGTATTTTCCAGAGTCTGTCAGAGATAAGATGAGTGCAGACTTTCTAGCCTTGCGGCAGGGCAGTATGACCGTGGCTGAGTATGAGAGGAGGTTCGATGAGCTATCCCGTTATGCTTCAGAGTTCATATCCACCGAGGATAGGAGGGCCAAGCGCTTCGAGCAGGGTTTGAGACCGACCATCAGAGAGAAGCTTGTGGCACTCAGAATCCGAGACTATAGAGATTTGGTTGACAGAGCGGCATTGGTGGAGAGAGACATTGATGACTCTCAGAGGAGACAGAGCTATGCTAGAGGAGGCCCGATCCGTACAGGTGCCAGTAGCAGTGGAGCACCGAGGGCGTTACCATATCGTCGCCCGATCAAGCGGTGGGGCAGAGACCTCTTACAGTCCGAGGAGAGGGGCATGCCCCGACTAGACCAAACACTGACCCTCGTCAATGCTTTGCTTGTGGAGGTGTAGGACACTTCCGAAACAACTGCCCGTCATTTCCACCCAAGGCCAATCAATCAGCCGGGCCATCACATGCAAATAGGCCCCTCCACCACCGAGACCATTGAGAGCTCAAGCCCCCGGTGATGCCAATCCGGGGAGGGTATTTGCCTTAATCCAACCGGAGGAGGATGCTTCCAATGCCGTTGTGGAAGGTATCATTCTTCTCTACAATTCCTGGGCCCGAATCTTATTCGATCCTGGTGCTACTCATTCTTTTATACGTACTGCATATGCTATGAATTTGGGATTGGGTTTCGAGAAGTTAGAACATGCTTTGACTGTTGACTTGCCTACGGGAGAACAGTTGGGTACTAGCCGAGTCTGCAAGGGTTGTGTGCTTCGTATTGGGGAGCACGAATTGATTGTGGATTTGATTGCTTTAGAGATGAAGGGGTACGACGTGATTTTTGGGATGAACTTGTTATCCACTTTTCATGCGGTAATGGATAGTTTCCGCAAGCGAATTACATTTCAATTGTCGGGAGGAGTAATTTTCAGTTTTGTGAATAACCGAGATTCTTTCCATCCATTTCCTACTACGGGAAGTAAATTCTTAAAAGCTAAGGCAGGGAGCCACTTGAGTTTCTTGGCTAGCTTGATGGGAGATGATCGGGATAGATCCCACTCGGGTATGGTGTTGATTATATCAGATTTTCTGGATGTCTTCCCAGATGAATTACCCGGGTTACCGCCACAGAGAGAGATTGAGTTCGCAATCGATCTTTATCCGGGAACCGAACCTATTTCTATTGCTCCTTATCGGATGACGCCTTTGGAGTTGAAGGAGCTAAGGAAGTAATTGGACCACTTGCTGGCAATTGGATTCATCCGTTTGAGCACTTCACCTTGGGGAGCCCCGGTCCTCTTTGTGAAGAAGACGGATGAAACACTTCGGTTATGCACAGATTACCGACGGTTGAATCGGGTGACGGTGAAGAACAAGTATCCCTTGCCGCGCATTGATGATTTGTTTGATCAATTGAGGGGTTCTAAGTTCTACTCCAAGATTGATCTCCGCACCGGGTACCATCAACTGCGTGTCAAGGAGGAGGATATTCCTAAGACTGCTTTTCGTACTCGGTATGGTCACTTCGAGTATACGGTGATGACGTTCGGATTGACTAATGCTCCAGTAGCCTTCATGGATTTGATGCACAGGGTATTTCGGTCATATCTAGATCAATTTGTAATTGTGTTTATCGATGACATATTGATTTATTCCCGGACACAAGAAGAACATGCACATCATCTCTCGGTTGTGCTACAAACATTGAGAGAACATAAGTTATATGCGAAGATGGGCAAGTGTGAGTTTTGGATGAAGGAAGTGAAGTTCCTTGGCCATGTTGTGTCCGAGCAAGGGGTAGCGGTTGATTCCTCGAAGATTAAGGCCGTGATGAAATGGGAACCACCAAAGAATGTGACAGAAATACGTAGTTTCTTGGGGTTAGCCGGTTACTATCGTAGGTTTCTGGAAGGTTTTTCCAAGCGTGCGATGCCAATGACTCGCCTTACCAAGAAGGGGGAGAAATTTGTGTGGACTCAAGCGTGTGAATTAGCTTTTCGCACCTTGAAGGAAAAGTTGACGACGGCACCGATCCTCATTATTCCGAACAGTGGGGAAGGTTACGATGTTTACACCGATGCTTCACTACGAGGCTTGGGATGTGTGTTGATGCAAGGAGGCAAGGTGGTTGCTTATGGCTCGAGGCAACTCAAGATTCATGAGCGGAACTATCCCACTCACGACTTGGATCTAGCCGCTGTGGTTTTTGCTCTTAAGTTGTGGAGGTGTTACTTGTATGGAGAGAAATTTCAAGTGTTCTCGGATCATAAAAGCCTCAAGTATGTGTTCACACAGAAAGAATTAAATCTCCGGCAGAGAAGGTGGATTGAGTACTTAGAAGATTACGACTTCACTCTCAACTATCATCCGGGGAAGGGTAATGTAGTAGCGGATGCATTGAGTAGGAAGTCTTAGGGTGAAATCAATGTCCTTGCGGCTAAACGGTGGAAAATGATGGATACGTTGGAGGAGTTTGATCTATGGGTTAATGGACCGGAGGATCGACCATGTTTGTTTAACCTAGTAGCTCAACCAATCCTCCGACAAAGGATTGTGGAGTTGCAACGATTAGATCCCGAGTTGACAAAAATTCAGGACAAATTGGAGAGGAATGAGATTGTTGAGGATTGGTCTTTAAAGAATGAGGAGTTACAGTTTTGGGGAAGATTATGCGTGCCAAACGACGACAAAGTGAGGGAAGAAATGTTGGGAGAGTGTCACCGATCGAAGTTCTCTATACATCCGGGGAGTACAAAAATGTATAGAGATATGAAACGACAATATTGGTGGAGTGGAATGAAGAAGGATGTAGCAAAGTTCATTTCAAGGTGTGCCGTATGTCAGCAAGTGAAGATTGAGCACCAACGACCTGGAGGATTATTACAGTCTCTGCCTATCCCGGAGTGGAAGTGGGATCATATCACCATGGACTTCATGTCGGGTTTTCCACGGACTTCAAGAGGGCATAACGTCGTATGGGTTATTGTAGATCGACTCACCAAGTCAGCTCACTTTTTGGGGATGAAGACCACAGACTCGTTAGAGATCTTGAGCAGACTATACATTCGAGAGATTGTTCGATTGCATAGAGTTCCACTTTCTATCATGTCGGATCGCGATTCTCGTTTTGTGGCTTGTTTTTGGCAAAGTCTACAACAAGCTATGGGGACAGAATTACATTTCAGCACAGCCTTTCACCCTCAAACAGATGGCCAATCCGAGAGAGTGATACAGGTTTTGGAAGACATGTTACGGGCTTGCGCATTGGACTTCAAAGGGAGTTGGATCGATCACTTACCGTTGGTGGAATTTGCGTACAATAACAGTTACCAAGCGAGTATCGGAATGGCGCCGTATGAAGCTTTGTATGGAAGACCATGTAGATCCCCGACATGTTGGTTGGAAGCCGGAGAGAGTAATATGTTTAGGCCCGAGATTGTACGGAAGACAACGGAGAAGATTCAGCTCATTCGGGAGAGATTACGCACAGCATAGAGTCGACAAAAGAGCTATGCGGATAGGAGAAGAAGGCCTTTGGAATTCAAGGAGGGAGATTTTGTATTTCTTAAAGTGTCGCCCAAGAAGGGCGTACTTAGATTCGGTAAGAAAGGAAAACTCGCTCCAAGGTACATCGGTCCATTTGAAGTGATCAAGACAGTGGGCAAAGTAGCATACCAATTTCGGCTACCAGTATCATTGTCAGGAGTTCATGACGTGTTCCACGTTTCGATGTTGAGGAAATGTCAACCAGATACGTCGCATGTCGTGGATTTGGAGGATATTGAAGTGCAAGATGGAGTCACCTAAGAAGAGCAGCCGGTGAAGATTCTTGATATCCAGGAGAAAGTGCTTCGCAACAAGGTAATCCAGCTGGTGAAAGTCATGTGGCAATATCATGGCGTAGAGGAAGCAACTTGGGAACCGGAGTGGGAGATGCAAGAAAAATATCCATATTTGTTCGCTACTTGAGGTAAGTTTCGAGGACGAAACTTTCTTTAAGGGGGGTGGATTGTAAGACCCTGTACTAAAAATTAAATAATAATACTAATATCTTAAGAGTTTTCCAAATATGAATAAAATGAGGATAAAAACTTAGAATTATTGTTGAAATATTAATCATGAAGTTTGAGTTTCGAACGGATTGACTTTTGGGTCAAACTTAATTTTTTTTATGGATATGTTTAAGATTGATAAGGGTAACTAAATAAATATATTAATTTTTTTTTATCAAAATAACATTACCATTGAATTTGGGAGGTCGGAAAACATTAGGAGAGGTCATATGGGATGTATTAGAAGTTATGAAGTATTTTAGAAGTAAAACCAAATTGGAGTGAAATTGGGTAAAAAGGGGTGATGGACACTGCTTAGTATTTTGATCATCAATTTATATTTGGATGTCTAATTAATCTGAAATTTTGACATGAAATAGTAGAAATCTAGTGCTACAAAAGTGTATTTCAGGAAACATTTCCAATTCGACCTCCAAATGGGTCAAAACTGACCTGGAAGTCGCACCAAAAATCTGTGAACAGTACGAAGGAAACCCGATTTTTCTGAACAGAAAATATCGGGTTTTGCTCGATTTTCTTGCCCTATAAAAACCTAATGTCGTCCCTTTAGCATTCATTTCACCCCTCCAAACCCTAGGAACCATTTTAGAGGAAGAGAGGAAGATAGAAATACCAATCAAGAGGGATTTATACCTTGTAGAAATCAAAACTTCAAATTCTTCAAGAATACATTCTCCTCCCATTTTCTTCCATTCTTGCTACCCTCTCACCCAAATCTTTTGAAACCCTAGGAGGAGAAGATTAAGAGGAAAAGAAAGGAGAGCAAGAAGGTCTTGAAGCTTGGGTCTTAGCTTGGAATCTTGATTTAAGGTAGGGGATTTTCTCTCAATCTCTCACATTGAGGCTAGGTATATATATATATATATATATATATATATATATAGATATATGTTTCTTCACTCTCCTTCTCATATATATAATATCAAATACATGATTCTTGTTCTATTTGTAATAAATGCCATGTTTTGAACAATATGAAGGGTGGGTAACCACCAAAGCTCTATTGATTTTTTTTTATCTTCAAAGCCCTAGTTTTCAAGAAAAGGGGATTTTCTCCTAATTTCTTCTTTGTCTTTGATTTTAAAAACTTTAGTGCTGAATATTGTATAACAAAATGATATAGATTACGATCTCTTGCATATTTTCTTGGATTATTCGATTATATGACAAATGTGAAAACAAAATTTGGGGATTTTACTATATTTGGGAAATTGTTGTGAATTGTGAATATTCTTGATTTCCTCATTGTATGGTTGTTGTGATGGACTTGGATTACCTTCGAGAGATGTCGTAGAGTGTTAGAGGTTAGTCTATCCCAATGGGGGGTGAGATTGTTGCCTAATGCTCGTAGTGGATCGTTGTTGTGCTCGCGATCACTATTGTTCACATATACACCGAGGAAAAGGGTTAGTATACTAGACACCTTGGGAGGATTTCGTCAATGCCGTAGGAGACGGTACATGCCCTTCCTAAAGAGATTTGTGATTGTTGGTTGGAATTGGTGGATTAGGCATGATCGTTAGGTAGATTCACGAGAAGCAATCAACATACATGGTACGGGGATGAACCAAAAATACATGGAATCGGGAGTTGGGTCGTTCTTGCCGATGCATTGGTATGGGACAATGCTTAGGGAGAAGCCCTTCTTAAATAGCTTAAATTAGAATTTTGTTTATCGATACTAAACTCACTTTATTCTTTTAACTGATTATTGCTAGTGTTTAAACTTGAGATCTCTTTTAAAATGTCACTGTTTTCATTCCAAACCTATATATATGTTAGTTGTGAAATGAGACCGACCGTTTGCTATGTTTTTCAAACCTTGTTTGAGTTGAGAGGATTTTGCTATAGAGCTTCGTGCTCACCCCCTACAAATAAAATATTTTCAGATTTCACACTTGAGGAGGAGTTAGGAGCCGAGGAGCCCACCCATTGGAAGACTCCGCTTGACAGGGATGTGGTGTAAAATCCGGGTAGATTTAAACTTTTATGAATAAAGGGTAAAATGGTAAATTGTCACCATGATTCGGGTTGTAAATCTAAAATTTTTTGTAACTCGGATGACAAAACGGACCTCACTGTTGGATTCGTCTCGCGAAATCGAGTTACCACGTCAATTTTCGTCGAATTCTGAGATAGTCAAATTTTTCACGTTTTACGAAGCGATCGGGCTTCGGGTGACCCTGTACACGAATTTTTTTATAAAATTTTAAATTTTGGGCAATAAAATAAGATAAATTGAAATAAAAATATTTTAGATTTAAACCGGGGCGAGATTTAATTGTTCGGGACAAAAACGAACCCGGAATTAAAAATGGACATGTGGCCAATTGTGGGCCAAGTGTTCTAAAGTATAAAATTTTTCCCCCATTGTTCAGCATCCTCTTCAGCCGATAGAAAAGAGAGGGAAAGCTTCAACTTCTCTCTATGATCTACATAATTCTAGTGCTCAAATCCGCTTGGACCAAGAACAAAGATCGTTCTCCTCGTCAAGGGCTACGTCTACGTACCAAAAGGAAGTGATTTCACCGAATAATCAAAGGAAGAATTTTTGGAGATCAAAGCTTTTGGGTTGGTTTTGGTGTTTTAGGGGTTTTCTACACTCCTAAGAGGTAGGGGTTATTCCTACTTTGGATTATTCTTACCTTAGGTGTTGCTAGACTAAGGGTGAAAATTATGTATATGCATATGTATTGTTATACATATATGTCTATGGGTATGAAAGTGAAAAAAAAAATTAGCATAGGAATAGCTTAGGCTAGCTTCTAGCTTGAATTTGGTATATGGAGGTTCCATGTGATTATTTTGTAACTTGGTGAAAACTTAAGGCATGCTATGTGTTTTATAAACTATGCCTTGGAATGTGTTATGTGAATACATGACTTGAATGACTATAAGATGTTTGATAAAATGCCCTAGTGAAATTGAGTGTGTTACTTGCAAGATGCTATGTTATAACATGCTTGGGTGATTGTGAAATCATATGCTTAGGATATGGTTTTTGGATGAAGAGTGTTATTGACATATGCATGAAATGATATATTGAGCATAATGAGATATGGTAGTTATATACTTATGATACAATTGCGTTGATGTATGAAAATGTTTATATGTTTGTCATAAGCATATTGAGCATTATTTTGTGTGCAATGGAACATCACATTGCATTTGCACGGAAGTGTCTCATTACATGAGTGAGTGCATGTTTGACGTCAATACCACACTTGGTGATTGACGGAAGGCTTGGGAGAGTTGGGTCGAGGACTTAGCTAAGCCGCTTGGTTGCATGATGAATTGGGTTGGGGTAGCAAGAAGAGGCATGACGACCTCTCGGGTGCAAGACCCGGTGATTGGGCTACGCACTCCCTTGGCTCGGCCCATAAAGTGTGTGGGTGTATTCGGAACCCTCGGTCGAAGTCCGTAAATTTCGTGTGGGTTGGAGGCCCTTGGTGTAAGTCCATGAACATCCACCCCTATACAAGACCCTAGAGTGATTAACGCCATCGTGTGTAACATAAATGGTGGTTTCGACTAAATTGCCACTTGCATGTGTTGGGGAGCCGGAGAGAGCTCGGAATAAAGTTGCATGGGTGAGTGTCACTTCATTCCATGGCATAGCATTGTTGCATTCCATCATAGGATGCATAACTGTGAGAAATGCTTGGTTGTGTGTTTGTGTGATGATTACATGAGCATGTGCATCTAGGGGAAGAGTAACCTCTATAGGTTTATCTCTATTGGGCATTGTGCTCACCCTATACGGGAAACAATTTCAGGTACGGGACACGTTCCGGTGGATGGCTCTCATTCGGGGGCTCTTGGTTGAAGAAAAGCCGGGTTGTGGCTTTTGAATTTAGTTTTTGTAAAACTTTTGGTTAATTTCCATTTTGGCATGTAAAAGTATGGAAATAGTTGTATTAGAACTTGTATTGACTATATTTGGTATCAAATAGATGTTGTATAAGTTTTGGATAACCTTGGATTGGTTTGGATTGGTTTTGGAATGGATTGATTTGGGGTTGAAATCATACACAGTTTACACAGAAATTTCAGACACTGCTTAGTGTTTGAGCCATAACTTTTTATTGTGACGTCCAAATGATCTGAAATTTTTACAGTAGGTATTAGACACCTAGGGCTACAAAAGTGTTTTTATGAAATTTTCTCAATTCCACTTCTAAACAGGTCAAAACCGCACTGGAAGTTGCAGCAGAACAGAAACTGCATTTTCTGTTCGAACGTAAAGTGACGTTCGAATGGTGCGAGTTTTGAACAGTAAAACCAGCAGAGAACCAAATGTACTGGGAGCTACCTATTTTTCAAAACCAAGGGACGTTCGAATGTGAATAGTGCTGTTCGAACGGTGACTCTAAAACCGAAATTTTTCAAACTATGCACTAAGCTTCCAGGCTTGGATTTCTTTGATTTAAAGAACACCAATGGACTTGGATTTCTCTAGTTCCAAGGATACAAATGGACACTAATTGAGGTATATTGAGGCTTATTAGACCTTGGTGGATTTAAATGATAACTATTACATATATGCACTAATGTTAAAGTAACCTTGCATGTTTTGCTATAAATATGGATAATTGGACCCGGTGTGGTCAATGTTTACTTATAAATGGACCCGGTGCGGTCATTGTTTATATTGGGCCTCAGATGGGTCATGTGAGTTATGTTGCACAGGTTGGGTATTGGGTAGAGTTCCCTGTACAAAGGAGACTCTGCCCAAATTTTGTTAAGTTATGGACCTCGGTAAATGGGACATAACGGTGTGATATCGAGTCACTCGGTATTTACGGGTATTCCGCGGGTTGATGGGTAATCAACGGACCCCCGGATTTTGGGGTGTCACATGTGGATCCCGAGGTGGACGCTTAGAGCGACACTTTTATTTTGTTCTAGACTATATTTTGCTTAGAATATCCTTTTGAACTCTAATTCATTTCTGTTATTTCCGATGCGTTATATTATTACATTTTGGAGATGTAAAAGCCAAGATTAGACCTATTAATTTTGGATGATAGTGGGGATATGACATATGATAAATGCAAGTTTATTTTATGATGGAAAAATGGACCCGGTGTGGTCAATAGTTATGCGTATATGGACCCGGTGTGGTCAATTGTAATATAATTGTACAGGTTGTGTTTTGGGTAGAGCTCCCCGTACAAAGGAGACTCTGCCCAAATTTTGTTAAAATATGAATGGTTGATGAATGAAACTTTCGTCGTGATAAATTTTACTTAATGCTCTCATACGGTAAATGGTTTTTAGAATGTAATGTCACTCACGGGGGTTTTGGGGGCGTTACAGGGGCGTGAATAGTTACTTATATCCTCTAGTGAGAGGTAAACATATGTATAATACTGATTAAATTCTGGAGATGCTGATATATTATATATTTATATATCCATATATTATATGCTTCATGCATGATATAGTGATGTACATAATTTCAACGATGTGCCTGGAATTATGTCATTACTGCATCATTAACCTGCTAGTTGAACAACCACGACATTCCTATCGGTATAGTTTATCCTCCACCGGAACGCTAAGGATGTTTAACTAGTATATGTATCACATATGAACTCAAATGAGTAACTGTAGTATTCCTTAAGAATGACTTGTCCTTCTAGTCAATTGACACATCTATAACCAACTAATCTAAGAAGTTGTTGTATTCTGACTAATACCACCAGTTAACCTAAGAAGTGGTTGTGTTAGGGTTTATTATGTACACACCTACTATTATGAAGACAACTAAATAATTCAAGTATTCCTCATGAATGACTTGTCCTTATGGTTTGCTTGGATTAATCAATTATCGTAGATACCACCAGCTAAACTAAGAAATTGTTGTGTGATGGTTTATATAGATTAGACCTAACAATTGACTTACCAGTAACATGGAAGTTGATTGCTGTAAGGTAGCATTTCTAGTATTTAACCAATATAACGCATATGGGATCCTTGAAATGAAGGATACTTTTTATTATTGTCTTAATCTATCTACAACATAACATTTTAATTAAACTAGTTATCAATATAAGCTTAAAACACAAGCTATCACATGATGTCCTATCCAAGATATACAACTTGACTATTTTTTTTATTTCTTAATTACACACACTCTCCGTGGGATCGATACATGGACTTAAAATCGAGAAAACTACAATTCGACCACTTATACTTGGGTGTATAATATTAATTTGATCAGGAAAAACTGCAAATCAAGTTTTTGACGTCGTTGCCGGGGAGTAATGGTAATTTGAAATCAAATAAGATACAAAAGTTGTTTAGTTGTATTACATGTATATAAAGTGTGTTTTCTTTTTAAATAGTTTATGTCTGTACGCTCATCCATAGGATCTGTACACCAGTCACTTCCTTCATCGTCGTCATCTTCATCTACTCAAGAATCATTTGAATTAAGTATGGCTAGAAACGTACCTAGGGAAGAATGATGAGCACATAATATTGTATATTTGAAGGCCTTATTACATGACTTTTAACTCAACTTTTGCATTTCAGTACTTAGAGTTAGCCAAAGTTGTCAATAGTTTTGAATTTTTTATGTTACAGGAAATTATAGCACAAATGATGGATTTTAGAGCCTTCCTATTATGTGTGGATGTGTGGTGAAGAGATGGACACATTACATGAAGATTTGTAGGCTTAAAATGGAAATAAATCAAGGAGATATTGGTGTTTGGTAACATAGGCACCAGCACCCACACTATTTTGTTGTAGTACCTCAGTTTTCCTCCTTTGTGACCATGCTCTTCGAAGCTGAAAAATTGCAAAAACATGAAAGTTGTAGATCTGGATGTCTTCTGTATTGTATCAAAATTTCACCTCAATCGGAGGGTTGGATCAAATGTTATGATGATTCTATGAAAATTGATCCGTAGTAGAAAGAGTACCGGTATGCAATACTGATACGGTTCTGCCTCTAGAGTTCGGAGTACTGGTACATAGTACCAATACTATCTGCTGAATAGCCCAAAACACCTGCAAACCATGCTCCACTTGCTTGGGGGTCCCACCATTGATTCCCCCACTTGTCCCCTAACATCCCTTACACATTTACATGATTCCTACACCCTTGTGGAAGACTTTGAAGGCAATGGCATTAATGGGGTTGGGAGAGAAGGGGCAGCCAGAAGAGTTGTAGGCTAGGCTTGTCTTAGCCTGTGCAATGCATCAATTCAGCCTCCTACTGATGGGAGGCCTGCACACACCTTGAGGGGACCACCATGGATGAAAATGCAAGGCTCACACTCCATATATTCAGCATTCACAAGCCATTGAAGGTGTGGCTACCTAAGCTTAGAAAATCCAAGGAAGAAGGAGACGAATAGTGTAATAGGAATTTATGTTTTTGCATTTTCCTTTCCATTTCAATTGTAGTAAGCTTTAAATATCTTGTAATCTTTATTTCTTGCACTTTAATCTTAGTTATTTCAAGTTCATTGCAAGTTTAGTTGTGTAACTTAGAATCTACCATTGTTGTATTAGTTTTTTCACTTCAAGTTTTTCATAACATGGCTATTTCATATTTTCTTCTTAGTTTAAGTTTTCTTACAGGTAGTTAAGTTTCAAGTTTCCTTTCTTCATTATGCCTCTTTACATTTTGCATTTCCTTCTTGCTTTCATAAGTAGCTAGATTTTAAGTTGGCTAATCCAAGGGAGACCTCCTGTTGGGTTTGTCATTTTAACTCATTTTCTTTCCTTCTCTCTATGTACAATGGTTCGGTTTGACTGAGTTGAGTGTGGATGCGATTATGAGTCTTTGATATCCCATAGGCCTAGTCCCTCACTTCCCACGAATCAATCGTTCATATATGCACCATTAGAGGAAGATTTCAAGTTGATTTGGAATTTTCATTAGAATGACCTCTTCGGATTAGCCAATACTTGTTTTCCTTTAATTTCTAGCAAGAATACAAAACACCAAAGCTCAAAACATCAAAAGATTTTACACTTCTCTTCCATTTTGACAAAATCATCTTCACAGACTTGAACTTCCTTCCCTGAGGAGACGACCTTGAAATACTTTTCCAAGTAAAACCTGACATTCAAAAGACTCCTTGCGCTTGGGGAGCACTTTTTTCACAACATTACACACATTTTGTACATTTCATATTCCACCATTCCGTTGTCCCATCTCTTGCATCATTCAGAGGGAGAGTGACACTCCCTCAGTCCTATAAGCCATACACAATTGAGGGAAGATGTTAAGAGGTTAGGATACTACAACGAAAAGCATCAAGCATTTTTGGCACCGTTGCCAGGGAAGGTTAAGCGTCAAGTTCGAAGGTGATTTTGGACGGCATAGGTAAGTCTTGTGATTTTCATCACGGGCTAAGGTATGTCGTCTCTTTTTGTAAATAGCTTGTATTTTATGTAATGTCTTATAATTTTTATGATAATGTATTAAATGCCCCTTATTTTTAAAACGTTTGCAAGATTTATGGTGAGTGTGGACACATCACTAGTGAGTGCCCAATAAATACCCCTTATTTTGAAAATGTTTGTGAGATTTGTAGTGAGTATGGACACATCACTAGTGAGTGCCCAATAAATTATCCGGTTCAAGACTTTGCATGCGAAGGATCAAATTCAATTTTGGCCTCCAAAAACTTTTACCCCGACTACGATGTTACACCGAGTTATGGTTGGGAGAATCAACCTTATAATTTTTCATCCGATCTCACACCACCAAATGAATTTTACCACTATCCAACATGTGGTGACTCAACTGAAGAAGAATTGGAAAATATTTTGTGCGATTTTATGCATTACCAAATGGAATTCAATGCCCAAGTAACCAAACAACTTGGTGCATTTGTTGATGCTATAACTGCTATAGAACAACATCTTGAGCATAGTCAATGTATTGAGGATGATCATCTCATTGGAATGCATATTGATGTTGAATCTCTCACCACTCTTGATTGTGAAAATTTTAAAGAAGTTATTATCTCACATGAAGCTACTGAGCCCAAGGTCATTTTGCCATCAAATAGTGGTGTTGAGATTCACATTTTCTCAACTAGGGGAAGGCATTGCAATGGAGTTAAGTGTAGAAGTTGTTAAAGGGAAATTGTGTACTACATTATTGGAATTGCATAAACTTGCCAACACCTCAGTTTGGTTGAGATTTTTGAATCATTATCGTTGCTATGTTTGGATAGATGGGTTAGGAAAGGCATTTACACAACACAAAAATTTTTAAATCAAAAAAATCAATGGGCGCAAGCTCATATCCAAATTGAAGCTAGACTGACATGTGCCCTTTTGTTTTGTTTCCATGTACATAGTGGTTAGATTTCTTTTATGGTTATATTTTTATTTTCATAATGTTGTAGTGTAGATTTTAGCATGAAGGTTGTTTACCTCTTCCTAATTTGGACTCATTTCACTTTGAGCATCATTGTAGCAAATCTTATTGGGTATCATGTTCTAGTTTAAGTTGGGGGGGGGTGTAAATAAACATTTTTCTTTTCTCTTTAATGTGTATACAAAAAAAAAAAAGGGTTGTATCTCATTTCCCATATTACTTTCATTTTTCTTATTGCATGATTCCTTGTGCATTGAGGACAATGCATATTTCAAGATGGGGGGTGAGGTGCACCATTTACGTTTTCCACCATTTGTTGTATATAATAATGGAAAATGTGAAAATTTTAAAAATTTGGACAATTCTTGTGAAAAATATCCAATAATGAACTATATTCGCCCACCCTAATTGTTGTGGGAGTTGTGATAATTTGATCTTTATTTTCAACTTTGAATACATAAACACATTATAGAAGTTTATCCTATTGCTAAGAGTATCACACATATTTGTTTGCTTTTGAACTCAACCATAAGTGCCCATGAACTTGTAATTTTGGCAATTTACTGATTGAGTTCACATTTAGTGCTTGACATGAATAGTGGAGATGAGTAAGAACCCATGTGAGCTTTAATGCCAATCCTTGTTTGGAGGGAACTTACATTTACTCGAGGAATAATTTTTCAAATTCCAAATTTGTTCAATAATCCCATTATGCTTGTTTTGGTTAAGTGCATTTGAGTAGTTGATTGACTTTGTCTTGAAATGCAATGTGCTCTCCCATGCTTATTTGGAAATGATCTTAGGCCATCTTTGAAATGATTTGATCCTTAACTTTTTTTTTTTCTTCTGAAATTATATCCCTAGTGCCATGTTTGAGCCTTATTTAAAATTCGTTTCTATGCCACAAATTTCACCAAGCCAATGCAAAATGATATAAATCTACCTCACCTTGGTTATTGCTAGAGCTGAGTATGAATGATCATAAAAGAGAAGGAAGTATGGTGCAAACTCAACAAAAGGGATGAATGAAGTTGAATTCAAAGAGTTGAAAAGACAAAAACAATTCAAGGAAAGAAGAAAAAGGGGTGAAAAGAAGAAAAGAGGGACAAAACAAAAAGGAAACTGTTAAGGAAAAGAGAGCAAAAAGAAATAAAGAGTGAAGTGATGGTGTTGACTGAAAATCCCATAGAAAGAGAGATCTTTTTGAAATAAATGTCATGCACTCGGAAAAACCCTCTTTGTTATCCTATATCCTTTGTTCATTTACCTAGATATCATCCCAAGGCCTCATTACAACCTATGATAGTCCTAAATGATCTAGAGAAGCATGGAGGATGCATACTTTTAAAGAAAAAAGAGAAGTTGGTTTTTCTATCTAGTGCCATAGCATTCCTTTCATGAGATTATGCCAAAGTTGTTTCATTTTTATGCATACTTCATTTTTGGATTATATGTGAGCATACTTCGGTTTGTGCATAATATTCTATCTCACATATACACATGGAGAGCATGCCAGGATAATCATAGTGTGATTCATTGTTGAGAGAAACCCTTGGTGAGTTTTTGCATCGAAGCTGAATTTAGATAGCTAAGTGAATGTGGATTCCGCTGAGTAACTGCTGAAATTACATATTCATTTCACACACACATGAGTTTTGAAAGGAAATGTTTAGGTGTATACTCTAGAATAGCATTTAAAGCTATGATATATTTCATGTGTGATTAGTTCGGGTGTGTTGAACAAAGTTATTGTTGGCATCCCAGTGCTAGTTAAGATAAGGGAATATGCTTTAAATATTGGATACTAGGAAAAGAAGTTTGTAGGTACCTTCACTGGAAACCTTCACGAGATAAAACTCGTCCACTAGGGATCATCTAGGGGTTTAAAGGCTTGTTGTATGTGCTAAATGCAATTGCGGAATTAGTTTAGGTTTATCTTTGTTTGCTTAATTTTTACATTTTGTTTGCTAGGGACTAGCAAAGCTTAAGTTGGGAGGTGTGATGAGCACATAATATTGCATATTTGAAGGCCTCATTCCATGCATTTTAACTCAACTTTTGCATTTAAGTACTTAGAGTTAGCCAAAGTTGTCAATAATGTTGAATTTTTGATGTTGCAAGTAATTATGGCATAAATGATGGATTTTACAACCTTGAAACTATGTGTGGATGTGTGGTGAAGATATGGACACATTACATGAGGATTTGGAGGCTTAAAAGTGAAAGAAATCAAGGAGGTATTGGTGTTTTGTAACATAGGCATCAGCACCCACACTATTTTGTAGTTGTACATCAGTTTTCCTCCTTTTTGACCATGATCCGCTTTGGATCTGAAAAAATGCAAAACATTAAAGTTGTAGATATGGTTATTGTGTCAAAAAATGCAAAACATCTGTATTGTGTCAAAATTGCAGATCCATCTGAATTTTTGATCAAATGTTACGATGATGCTATGAAAACTGGTTTGCAACAGAAACAGAACCGGTACGCAGTACCAGTACGGTTCTGCCTTTTGAGTTCGGGGTACCGGTACACAGTACCGGTGCTGTCTATTGAAAAGCCCTAAACACCTGTAAACCATGCCCCACTTTCTTGGGGATCCCACCATTGATTCTCCCACTTGTCCCTTGACATCCCTTACACATTTACTTGATTCCTACACCCTTGTGGAAGACTTTGAAGGCAATGGCATTAATGGGGATGGGAGAGAAGCGGGCACCCAGGAGAGTTGAAGGCTAGGCTTATCTTAGCCTGTGCAATGCATCAATTCAGCCCCCTATTGATGGGAGGCCTGCACACACCTTGAGGGGACCACCATGGACGAAAATGCATGACTCACACTCCATATATTCAATATTCACAAGCCATTGAAGGTGTGGCTACCTAAGCTTAGAAAATCCAAGGAAAAAGAAGATGAATAGTGTAGTAGGAATTTATGTTTTTGCATTTTCCTTTCCATTTCAGTTGTAGTAAGCTTTAAATATCTTGTAATCTTTATTTCTTGCACGTTAATCTTAGCTATTTCAAGTTCATTGCAAGTGTAGTTGTGTAACTTAGAATCTACCATTGTTGTATGAGTTTTTTCACATCAAGTTTTTCAAAAATGGGTATTGCATATTTTCTTCTTAGTTTAAGTTTTCTTGCATTAAGTTAAGTTCTATGTTTCCTTTCTTCATTATGTCTCTTTACATTTTGCATTTCCTTCTTGCTTTCATGAGTAGCTAGATTTTTAGTTGGCTAATCCAAGGGAGACCTCCTCTTGGGTTTGTCATTTCAACTCATTTTTTTTCCTCCTTTCGGTGTACGATGGTTCGGTTAGACTTAGTTGAGTGTGGATGCGGTTGTGAGTCTTTGATATCCCGTAGGCCTGGTCACGGGTTATGCATGGATCCTCACTCCATCTCGTCCCTCACTTCCCACAAATCAATCGTTCATCTATGCACCATTGGATGAAGATTTTGAGTTGAATTCACATTTTCATTGGAATGACCTCTTTGAATTACCCAACACTTTTTTTCCTTTACTTTTTAGCAATAACAAAAAACACCAAAACTCAAAACTTCAAAAGATTTTACACTTCTCATCCATTTTGACAAAATCACCTTCACACACTTGAACTTCCTTTCCTGAGGAGACGACCTTGGAATACTTTTCCAAGTAAAACATGACATTCAAAAGACTTCTTGCACTTGGGGAGCACTTTTGTTCACAACATTACACACATTTTGTGCATTTTAGATTCTACCATTCCGTTGCCCCATCTCTTGCATCATTTCAAGGGAGAGGGACACTCCCCCAGTCCTATAAGCCATACACAATTGAGGGAAGATGTTAAGAGGTTAGGATACTACAACAGAAAACATCAAGCAAATAACAACCTAGAGAACAAGAAGTAGTTCAAAATATTTGACCATTAAGAGAATATCTACATCCTACATGAACTAATGTCCCGTCATGTTTTGCTTTTCCAACAAATGCTCCAAATCTTAATATTAAGCCAGGAACAATACAATTTTTACCACAATTCCATGGTTTGGAAACTGAAAATCCTTATGTGCATAAGAAAGAATTTGGAGAAGTCTGTGGAACATTGCAAGATAATTCTAAAATGGTTAGACTAAAACTATTTCCTTTTTTCTTTAAAAGATAAAGAAAAAAAGTGGCTTAGGTCTTTAAGAGCTAATTCAATCACAAACTGGCAAGCTTTACAAGCTGAGTTCTTTAAAAAAAAAATCTTGTACATCGTACAAATACATTAAGATGTCACATATTGAATTTTTCTGTAAAAGAAGGAGAAACATTTTATCAATGTTGGGAAAGATTTAAAGATCTTATCCAAGCTTATTCACATCATGCATTTGAAAAGTAGACCTTAGTTGGTTTTTTCTATGATGCTCTCCCACCTACAATGCGACAAGTTGTTGAAATGATGGCGCAGGGGGAATTTATGAGTAAAAATCCTGAAGAAGCATTTCAAATTTTTTATACTATTTTTGAGAGTTCCCAAATGTGGGACTCAACTTCAACAAATATAGTGGAAACAAAGTCATCTACATCTGAAAGGGGAAAATGTGTGTTAAAAGAAGATGATGAATTAAGAGTGAAATTGGCAAGTTTATCTTGAAAATTAGAAGCCTTAGAAATGAAAAAAATAAAACAAGTATCTGTTGTTTCAACTACTGATCAGATATGTGAAATTTGTGCTTTGTCAGGACATCCTACAACAGAGTGTCCATCTATACCTGCATTTAAAGAAGTGTTAATTGAACAATCTAATGTTGTTCGGACTTATAATAATAAGTTTTATCTGCATCCATATTCTGAAACTTTCAATCTAGGATGGAGGAATCATCCAAATTTTAGTTGGGGAAATACACAACCTACAAATCAAACACAAGGTCCACCACAACCACAAAATCAACAACAGTACCAACCATATCAAACCCCACAAAGAAGAACTCTGGAAGATACTATGAATCAATTTATTCAAAGTCAAATGAATTTTAACACTCAAACAACTCAAGTTTTGAATGATTGTAAAGCTCGGACTTCTCAGAGTATTGAAGATATTAAAAGTTATCTAGCTAAGTTGACTCAGTCTCTCAATATGCCAGAAAAGGGAAAATTTTCATCTCAGCCAAAACCGCCACAAAGTCAAGCAAATTTTGTGTCAACTGAACCTTCCCCAAGTCAAGTACAAGCAATCACAACGTTAAGAAGTGGCAAGGTAATTGATAAAACTATTAAACCTAAAATTTCAAAGAAAATGCGAAAGTCAATTCCTGTTAATGAATCACTTGAGCCGGAACCTTCAATTGAAAAACAACCCAAAATACAAAATAAAAAATATCAACCATGTTCTATTCCTTTACCTTTTCCTCAAAGAGTTAGGAAACCTACATCTGAAAAAGATCAACCTAACATTTTTGAGCTGTTCAAACAAGTCAAAATTAACATTCTTTTGTTAGATGCTATTAAATGAGTTCCAGCTTATGGTAAGTTTTTAAAAAATCTTTGCACAATAAAAAGAAGAAAAAATGTACCAAAGAAAGCATTCCTAACTGAACAAGTTAGTACTATAATCCAGCATAATACTCTTCGTAAGTACAAAGATCCAAGAAGTCCAACAGTATCATGCATCATTGGAAATTTTTGAATTGAAGAAGCTCTGCTAGATCTTGGAGCTAGTTATAATTTAATGCCATATTCAGTCTATACACAATTAGGATTAAGCGAGGTAAAACCTACCAATGTCACACTTCAATTAGCAGAACGATCAATAAAAACTCCACGAGGAATTGTGGAAGATATTATCATACAAGTTGATCAATTATATTTTCTAGTAGATTTTATCGTTATAGATACCCAACCGATTTTTCATGCATTTGCATATATCCCAGTTATTCTAGGCTGACCATTCCTAGCTACATCAAATGCTTTGATTAATTGTAGAAATGGAATCATGAAACTTTCATTTGGAAATATGACAATGGAATTAAATGTTTTGACAGTGCTAAACAACCTAGAGAAGAAAATGAAGTGCATGAAATAAATTGTGTTTGAGACATTAACCCAAAAGTCTTTTGAAAAGGTTTTTCTTGAAATAGATTTATACACAGTAAAATATTTATCTGAAAATGAACCAGGAAATCTAGAAAATCTGGAATATAAAAATATGTTATCTAAACCTGGAAACTCCTATGTTAAAATCTTTAAATCAGATTTGAAACCACTTCAAATCAATCTAAAATATGTTTTTATGGAAAAAAAATGAAATTCATCTCGTAATCATATCATCAAATTTATTTGAAAATCAAGAAAATAATTAACAAAAGTATTGAAAGATCATCAAAGTGTTATTGGATGGACAATTATAGATATAAAAGGTATAAGTCCACTTCTATGTACTCATTGTATATATTTAGAAGAAAATGTTAAACCATCTCGTCAAATGCAAAGAAGATTAAATTCACACTTGAAAGAGGTTGTCCGCAATGAAGTACTTAAACTATTAGATGCAAATAATATCTATCCTATATCAAATAGTAAATGGGTTAGTCCTACACAAATTGTTCCAAAAAATTTTGGTGTTACTGTAATACAAAATAAAGAAAATGAATTAGTCACAATGCATACAGTCACAGGTTGGCATGTATGTATTGACTATCGGAAGCTAAATTCGCTCACCAGAAAATATCACTTTCCATTGCCCTTTCTTGATCAAGTCTTAGAAAGAATAGCTGGTCATGCATATTACTATTTCTTGATGGATATTCATATTATAATCAAATTAAAATTGCGATAGATGATCAAGAAAAAACTATATTTACATATCCTTTTGGCACTTTTGCATATAAAAGAATGCCTTTTGGACTATGTAACACTCCAGCTACCTTCCAACGCTGTATGTTAAGTATATTCAATGATATGGTAGAACGATATCTACAAGTCTTTATGGACAATTTTTCAGTTTATGGGAATTCATTTCATATATGTCTAGAAAATCTGGAAAAGTGCTCATTCAATGTGAAGAAACAAATCTTGTTTTAAATTGTGAAAAATGTCATTTTATGGTTACACAAAGTATTGTTCTATGCCATATACTATCCAAAAAAGGAATCGAAGTGGATAAATAAAAAAATGATCTGATAGCTAATCTGCCTTCACAAAAAATAATAAATGATATTCGCTCATTTCTAGGTCATGCAGGATTTTACAGAAGATTTATAAAAATTTTAGTTTAATAGGCAAGCCTATATGTAATCTGTTATGTCAAGATATACTATTTGAATGGAATGAAGCATGTCAAGTAGCATTTGATAAATTAAAAAATATGCTTATTTCTTCACCTATCATGCAACCTCCTGACTGGTCATTACCTTTTGAAATAATGTGTGATGCAAGTGATTATGCGACAGGAGTTGTTTAGGGCACAGAAAAGAGAAAAAATCTTATGTTATATATTATGCAAGTAAAACTCTAAATGATACACAAATGAACTATTCAACCACAAAGAAAGAACTACTTGCTTTCGTATTTGCATTAGATAAATTTCATTCATATCTGGTTGGATCATCAATTGTTCTATTTACCGATCATGCAGCTTTAAAATACTTACTTTCTAAAAAATATGCTAAACCACGTCTCCTACGTTAGATATTGTTACTACAAGAATTTGATTTAATCATCAAAAATAAGAAAGGAGTAGAGAATGTGGTAGCAGATCACTTGTCATGGCTAAATTATGAAATAAAAAAAGAATCAACTCTGATTAGAGAAACTTTTATAAATGAACAACTATTAGCATTAACAAAAATACCATGGTATGTTGATGTAGCTAATTATTTAGATACTGGTATTATTCCTTCTAATTATACCTGCTATGATATATAAATAAGTTGCTAAGTGAGCTACCCAACTTTTTTTGGGAAGATCCTTATCTGTTTAGATATTGGAGAGATCAAATAATAAGGCGTTGTGTACCTAATCATGAAATAGAACACGTAATTCAGTTTTGTCACTCCGAAGCTTATGGAGGTCATTTTTGCTTCAAAGAAAACAGCTGCTAAAATTTTGCATTGTGGATTTTATTGGCCAACTCTTTTTAAAGATGTTCATATCTTTTGTTTAAATTGTGACAGATGTCAAAGAATGAGAAATATTTCAAAAAGAAAAATGATGTCGTTAAACCCTCTTGTAATTATCAAAATTTTTTATTGTTAGGGCATCGTTTTTATGGGTCCATTTCCCCCATCTTTTGGATATCTATATATTTTAGTTGCAGTTGACTATGTCTCTAAATGGGTAGAGGAAATTCCATATAAAAAGAATGATCACAAAACAGTGATCAAGTTTTTGAAAGAAAATATTTTGTCCAGATTTGAAATTCCTCGGACCTTGGTCCTTAAGATTGACTGATGTACTTTGAGCTTACCGTACTGCATATAAAACTATTTTAGTGTTAATAAATGGAAAACCATGTCATTTGCTTGTAGAATTAAAACATCAAGCATATTGGATAATCAAAATGATGAACTTTGATATGGACAAAACTGGAGTAACTTGCAAACTTCAAATAAATGAGTTAGAGGAATTAAGAAATGAAGCTTAAGAAAATGCAAAAAATGCAAAATCAAGAACAAAAATTTTTCATGATAAAAATATCATGCGAAAATCTTTTGAACCATCTCAAAAAGTTTTATTGTATAATGCAAAGTTTTGTTTATTTCCTGTAAAATTAAGATCAAGATGGACAGGTCCCTATATTGTCAAACAAGTTTTTGATTATGGAGCAATTGAAATTGAAAATGCATTTGTGAAGACCCTGGTCCATTACCGGACCCCTGTCTTCCAAGGGCAATCCTCCCATTACCGGGATATACCGCCCTCCACCAAAGGATTTCGGCTAACCTGCGGGACAAACCCCCACAGTAGCCTTTACCTCTGTCCCACATCGGGGAAAGAGTCGTCTCCCCACCCCCATATAAGCCGAAGCACCATATGAGAGCAGTACCCAAGTAGCACACTGTGGTACTTGGGTACTGCTCTCATATGGTGCTTCGGCTTATATGGGGGTGGGGAGACGACTCTTTCCCCGATGTGGGACAGAGGTAAAGGCTACTGTGGGGCGAGTCCTGCAGGTTAGCCGAAATCCTTTGGTGGAGGGCGGTAATGCTCTTGGAAGACCTATATCCCGGTAATGGGAGGAGTCTTCACACAAAAGGCGCCGCCTTTTGTGTGAAGACTCCTCCCATTACCGGGATGTAGGTCTTCCAAGAGCATTTACCGCCCTCCACAGAAGAATTTCGGCTACAGCAGGACGACCCCACAGTAGCCTTTACCTCCGTCCCACATCGGGGAAAGAGTCGTCTCCCCACCCCCATATAAGCCGAAGCACCATATGAGAGCAGTACCCAAGTAGCACACTGTGGTACTTGGGTACTGCTCTCATATGGTGCTTCGGCTTATATGGGGGTGGGGAGACGACTCTTTCCCCGATGTGGGACGGAGGTAAAGGCTACTGTGGGGTCGTCCTGTTGTAGCCGAAATTCTTCTGTGGAGGGCGGTAAATGCTCTTGGAAGACCTACATCCCGGTAATGGGAGGAGTCTTCACAGCATTAACTGAAAATATCTTTATAGTCAATGGTCACTATATTATGATGGATTTACTCAAGATATAACTGTTATACAACTTTTTGATCTTGTTTGTATACTCTGAAAAGTAAATATTGCTTAAATATCAATAAAATTACTAATAAATTATAATTTATTTGGCAGAGCGTCTCCTGAGTACAACTAGATATCCCAATTTGTGAACCAAAAATAGAATGTCAAATTTTCCTATCAATGATAATTATCACTGTTTTTACATTTTAGATAATATTTAAATTAAGTTGGGGAGGTATGAGTGTAAATTTATTAATTTTATTTAAAGTATTGATTATGTTTTAAATTTGTTTGTCTTCGTGATTGGTAGACGTTAAAGAACCGGATAGAGAGTCTGTTAAAAAAAAATTAATTTTATGTACAATGGACGAAAAACTATTTTGGTTAAGTTTAATTCTACTACGTCATCTTCCATAAGATATCCATGCATTGATCATGCAAAATGCCAGAAGAGATAGAAATTTTAAAAAATTTGAAAGTCAATCAAAATCCCTATGCATAAAAAGTATATTTGCAAAAAAAACTGACAAACAAATCATTTTGGTGGTTGTGTAAGATGTGGTCGTTTACAACATCCAAGACAATAAAATCAGTGTGCGAAACCAATTTCAAGTTGAGCGTTAGATCGTCTCCGGTGGATTACGTATAGGCAGAGTAAGGAGTATCCTGAGACGCCATCCTATTCCACTATAATGTTAACTAGGTACATAAGAAATGAAGTTAACCATGTCACTGGTAATATTGATCCAGACAGTTTTGACTTTCAATCAGTACGATCAAAAGAATATATGATTTTTGGAAAAATTGTACATAATATACATAATTATATATCATTGTAAATAAATGTAAATAACTATAAATTAACTTGGCAACTCAGTAAATATGAAATAACAAATAAAATAAATAAAAAAACCCACCAATTTTTTGACAAAAAAAAAAAAAGTGGTTAGCAAAGTTTTGTAGAATATATAAAATTGTATTATATGTTGTAGGAATTTCAAAGAATAAATTACAAAACAGAAAAATAAAAAAATGCAATTAAAAAGAAGGAAAAACAAAAAGTTTGGACCATCCAGACGGTGGCTCAACCGTCCGAACGGTGAAGCCTGATATAAATACTGTTCCTCCATGCAACCGATCATTTCTACATTCCCACAAACCAGAATTTCAAAATAGCCAAGAATCATAAAGAAAACTCTCTCAAATCCGCTACATTTAGCAATTTTTTGTCGAAATTGTTTTGGTTATTCACTTACCCATTACATTTTGAAGGTAACTACAGATTGAAATCAAGTGAAACGGAGCATTTGAAAAGAAATCAAGAAAAACATGGATTTAAGACGAAGAACGTGAGGATCTTCAAGTAGGGCCCAAAGAGATCAACCCGAGCAATCTCAAGCACCTCCATAACAACTAGGACTGGAAAATATGTTCAACGAGGTGATGTTTGAAAATTTTGAACAGCAGGCCTGGTACGATGCTAATTTTTTGACTAAAACTATTATTTCTGAAAGACCATTTATTTATGAAGATTTTGAGAACATAGGAGTACGTCAAATTCTTAATGCAAGAGGATGGTTACATTATGTTAAATTATCTATTCTTCCTTATGACTGCTTAGTTCGAGAATTCTATAGTAATGTTGAGATCATTGGGGAAAGACAATTGTGGGTATTTGTACGAGGTATTATTTTTCAAGTTACAGCAGCTAATATAGCCGAATTTTTTTAACTCATGCAAAGACCAGAAAACCCGCAATATTCGTACACTGATTTACCTGATTTAGATACCATAGGGAGAGAAGTGACTGGTAACCCATAATTTGGGTGGGGTAGACCGAATAAATATATAAAGCAAGGAGACCTGACTGATAAATACCTTATTCTGAACTTGATCACAGTACACAGTTTGTTTCCCTATGCCCAAAAGAATCAAATCTACACTGAGCAAACCATCAATCTACATTGAGCAAGCGTATTTTTTATATGCATTCGGAATGGGGCATACCATCAATCTGCCAAATTAAATCCTGAATCAAATGTTACTTGCCGTGGATAGAAGGAAAACTTCACACCCCTATGCTATGCTAGTTTCTCAGTTATGCAGGAACATATGTGTGATCATCAATCCAACATGGAAGACTGTAGACCATTTTGGCCTATTAGACAAAACTCCACTGAGAAAAAGTCATGCAGGACAACCTGAACAACCAGAGGTACCCCCTCCACCACAAGAGGAGCCATTCCAAGGCCCTGAAGAATTCATTCCACCAGAACAACAGCAGCCACAAGAGGATCAACCATACATACCAATGGATGACAAAACTGACAGACAAATTATGCTAGGATTAGAAACCATTGTCACCCAGCTTGGTAAAAGTATCACATATATCAACAAACGTACGAAGGATTATGAACAAAACCAAGCTGAAATCTTGAGGATATTGAGAGAACATTTTGGAGGAGGACCATCTACTTCCTAGAAAAAACTGGAGGTTCTACCAAAAAACTTTGCTATCTTTCACTCAACTTTTTAATTATGCACTTGAACTTTAACTTATGTGTTTTAAACTTGTTTGTTTTGAACCAATGTGTGTTTAAGTTTGTTTATACTAATTTTGAAACTTATGTTGTTAAGTTAGGAATTAATAATTCATATGAGTCACAGCTAAATTAAAATTTTATTCTCATGCCTCGCAAGAATAATCTTAATCTGATCACGTGAGATTTTCATATCTTAGTTATGTATTATCTTAATATTTTTGTTTAAACTTATTATTAAAAGCACAATTAGATTTCTTTATTGTTAAAAGTCTTGTGAAATATTACACTCTTTGCATATATAGTGGAGAAGTAAAACCTATTGCAGATTTTGAACCAATCTTTCTTGGAGAGATCCTCTATATCTACTCAAATACAAATCTTCGATTCAGCGGTAAATTTTTCTTAAATAATCTCATTAACTTTGTTTTGATTAGCACTTATTAAATTGTATTATTAGCATTATCCTTAATTTTCATGCAGAAATTATACAGATATACGATTTCTAGAAAATGATCTTGGGTCATGTTTGACTAATTTTGAGCCTTGACCATTTCTTTTACAAAATTATATCCTTAGTCAACCGTGATTGAGCATAACAAAATACAAATTCTTTTCTTGAGACCCAAGAAACACCCGAGCCAAATAAAAATATATTAAACCTACCTTGCTATCTAATTTTCTTGCAACCTCTTTTAAAACAACAGAATATTGAAAGGCAGAAGAAGAAGAAATTCTGGAGAAAAAATAAAGGATCACAGTCAAAGAAAAGAAATTTGTAAAAAAAAATAGAAAGAAAGAAAAGAGCCAAGAAAGTGAAAAATTGGAAAAATGGAAAAGAAACATGCAAAATCCTCGAAAAATGAGGTGTGCCTAAAAGATAGCATTTGAAATCCAAAGACGTCGTTTCATAAACCTTAAATCCATGGCCACATTACAACCCTAATAAAGTCCTTTTTGATTCCAGAAATCATATATTTATATTAATCCTATCAATTCTAAAAAGGAAAATGTTAATAGTATATTTAATATACTGTTAATATTCTTTCTTGAGAATATGTCAAATTCTACTTTATTCAATAAACCGCTCTTTTGATTACTACATGTAAGATTATTAGCTTTGTTAACTATATTCCAAACACATGTAGTTTGTGCAATAGTCACTATAACAGTTGTGTTCTTTTTGCTGAGTGTATTCCCGGAAAGGACTGACATCAAAACTACCATGAAATAGGGTAACATTTCTCAAGTAATTTTTAAAAATAAAGAAATCATTACACACACACACAAGTTTTTATAAAAATATATAGATAATATTATAACTAATGTGTGTTACTCTTATAGTGATCGGAGAAAGAAGTACCTTGACAAGAGAGACAGAATATTGATTTAATTTTGCTTGTGAAAAATATGAATTATTAAGTTCTAATTAGTGAAGTTTATAGGTAGCTTCATTGGAAACCTTCATGAGACAAAATTCTTTCACTAGGAATCACCTAAGAGTTTAAAGGCTTGTTGCATCTGCTAAATGTAATTGTGAAAAATCTACAAAAATGATTTTTACCTATGTTTGTATTATAATAATTTTTCTATTTTACTAGGGAGTAGTAAAGTCTAAGTTGGGGAGTGTGATTAACCTTCATTAGTATATAAATTAGAATAGTTAAATAAGTCAAATTAGTAAAATAAAATAATCAAAAACTATTAATTAGAGTAAATTAGGGTTTATGCAGTAATTAGGGTTTTATGTGTGTTATGTTTAAAATTTTCAGAGTTTAATGCAAAATTACTACAAAATGCAAGGAACAAGATGTCAAGGCTTAAAACAATGAAGAACTCAAACATAATTTCCACACATGAAGAGTTAGCATACATGCAAGTTGATAATCCAGCAAGATACCATCATCCGGACGGTGGTGATGGTGTTCGGACGGTCACCAAAGGCGGCTAATGATCAATTCTCCAGCTCATGCTTTGCTCTGGCTATAAATATGGCATGCCCTCACTCATTTGAAGAAGACTAGATCCAAGGATAGTCCAGGGTGAAGTTTAAGAGAGAAAGAAAAAAAAAGAGAAAAGAAGTTACAGCTCGATCCAGTCCGTCATACACTTCAGTCCAAACTCTGTACGTTTACATTTTTGTTGTATCTTTCTATTCGGATAGTTGAATTTCCGTCACATTTTTTTCATAAATTGATAATAAAGGTGATTGTGTTTCAGTTGTTCATTATGAAAGACGTTTTAGATTCCGTCTTTTTATTTCAGTTGTAATGAAAACTACCCGCACTCCTTACTTGTCTGTAGCAATGGGGCGTAAGTAGTTACTTATATCGTCCAATGTGAGGTAAACATATGTATAATACTAGTTAAATTCTAGAGATACTGATATTTTATATATTTATATATCTATATATTATATGTTTCATGCATCATATAGTGATGTACATAATTTCGGTGTTGTGCCTGGAATTATGGCATCAGTGCATCATCAACCTGTCGGTTGAACAACCATGACATTCCAATTGGTATGGTTTATCCTCCACTGGAACGCTGAGAATGTTCTACTAATGCATGGTACAAAATCAAAATGATCCTCACGAATAGCTTGTCATTCTAGATTAGTAGGGTTATTTAATTACTATATGTATACCTATTAGATTAATGACCTAAGTCATCCTCATGAATGGTTTGTCCTTCTGGATTACTCAGATCATTTAACTGGAATAAATGATAATATTGCTAGTCGAACAACCACAACATTTCTATCAGTATGGTTTATCCTCCACCAGAACGTTGAGGATGTTTAACTATTATATGTATCATAGATGAAGTCAAATGAGTAACTCCAGTATTCCTCGAGAAGGGCTTGTCTTTCTGGTTTGCATGGATTAGTCAATTGACATATCTATAACCAGTGAATCTAAGAAGTTGCTGTGTTATGACTAATTGAATCTACCAATTGACTTACCAGTAACATGGAAGTTGATTGTTGTAAGGTAACATTTTCAGTATTTAACCCATATAACGCATATGAGATCCTTGAACTGAAGGATACTTTTTATTATTGTCTTAATCTATTTGCAACATAACTTTTTAATTAAAATAGTTATCAATCTAAGCTCACATCACAAGCTATCACATGTCGTCCTATCCAAGATAAACAACTTGACTATTTTTTGTTATTTCTTAATTACACAGACTCTTCGTCGGATCGATACTCAGACTTAAAATCGAGAAAACTATAATTCGACCACTTATACTTGGGTGTATAATATTAATCCGATCACAAAAAGGTGCGAATCATACATCAAAAGTACTAGGAGCTCTAAATGTTTGAATGCCTATGTAACATTCAAAAGTTATGTTAAAAATCCTTTTACACATATTCAAACGTTAGTGACATTCACCTGGTTCATCTTCTTCATTTCGAAACCACCCAAAAACCCTCAAAACCCCCAAAACTTGTGGCGACTCTTTACTTCCTAGCACTCAAAGCCTTATCCATTTCCAATTTTTACCCAAAATCAAGCATCCCAAATACATTCCCACCTTATTCCTCTCCTTTTTCACAAGAAATCTAAACTTTTCAAGCCCTAAAAACCCCAAAACCAAAAGTCATGTCTCCAAGAATGAAAATGATGGCAAGAAGCAAGACTACCAACCAAGAGCCAAATTTTACAGAGGGAGGGATCAAGGATCGAGTGGGAAGGCCAACCATAGTTTCAAGATATGATAGAACCCGATTTCCCAATGCTCTCAAGACGGATAGGTATGATAATTTTTATCAAAACCAAGCAATCATTTGTGAACGTTCAATTGAATTGATTTATTTTGTGGAGTTGGGGCTTTATGCCAATATGGAGGCGAGGGTTTGGACTATGTATATGAAGAATGGAGGGAAAGTAGTGAAAGATTTGTTGCAGGAGTTTTACTCCAACGCTTAAATTGTCAATGGGGCGATAAAGACATATGTGAGGGGATCCCACATCAATGTCAATGTGGATTATATTGTGGAGATGCAGGTCATACCATGGGTACAAAGGCCAAACTATCCCCCGAGGAGGAATGTTGAGATGGATGTTGTGGGTGTGGAATTGATGAGCTTGGTGATGTTTAATTGGGGAGGACAAAGATTTTTTAGGCAAGGTGAATTGATGAACAAGTACAAGATGTTAAACTTGATAGCCATCTCCAACCTTGCCCCCATCGGGCGGAAGAATGAGATACTCCCACAGATAGCCTTATTGTTATACGCAATAGGAAGGGGCCAAAGTATAGACCTCCCATCTTTAATCTTGACGGAGAGGATGAAAGGGTGTGATGTGAAGGGAAATTAACTCCCCATTGGTACACTCATGATGGAGATGTGCTTGGATTATGGAGTCCAAATCATGCCACAAATGGGAGTGCAGAAGGCGATGAGACCGTTGAACAAGGCATCCTTCCAAAGGAGCCAAGGTCACAATGGCAGCCCGGCGATGGGACAGAATGTGCCAGAAGCCCTGGGCACTGATGGGGTGAGGGATGCCTTGGATGACGTAGAGGAGAGAGAGCTCAAGGCAGAGGCATAAGCCTAGGATGAGGCAAGTACCAGCACTAGCACCAACACCCAATGGTCACTATTGGATACCATGCTTGCCATCGAGGCCAAACAAGATGAGATTCTCCGACAATAGGAGGAGATTCTCAGCCTTTTGAGGGGTGGAGCCGGAAGACCTTCAGGCGGAGGGGAGACAAGAGAGTGACAGAGATTTAAGTACTTGAAACTAAAAGATAGATTGTTTTTTGATGATTTGAATCTTGTTTGTGCTAAACGATGATATTTTGTGAAATGAATGAATTAGTTTTTATTATATCTTTTTAAATGCATGTGTTAGCCTTAGCATTACATTGTTATCTGTTAATAATTGATTAAATATATGAAAATATTGAGATTGTTTGCTAAAATGACTAAATCACATGATCAGTTTGACAACTCACCTAGCAATCTAGCCTTAAAACCACATGTTTTTGAAAAATGGTATTTTCTCTATGCGTAAATGCCAAATGTACATTGGTATTTGTTATTCTCAAGGTACAAGATGACCAGATTCAAAAATAGAATTGATATATAACCAACAATTTTTGAAAACCTAACATAACCAGTGGAGATAACAAAGAAAATCATGGTAAGTTTTCGAGCCTTGCAATGCTTTTGAGAGAAAATCAACATTTACTCAGGTATGGCTTTTCACTTTCTATCCTTGAATAGTCTCATTAAAATTGTTATTGATTGATGCAAATAGAGTAATCTATTCATGTATCCCACAAAGAATCTATTCATACAACATGATTAACCCTAGTTAGTATGTAAATTAGAGTAGTTAAATAAATCAAATTAATAAAATAAAACATCAAAAAATGAGTAATTAGTATGAATTAGGGTTTGTACGGTTATTAGTATTTTTAACAGTTTATATCCAAAATTGTAGGTTTAATGCAGAATTACTACAGAATACAAGGTGCCAAGTAGGGAAGCTTGAAAATACAAAGGCTAAAGTATAATTAAATCAAATGAAGAGTCAGCATGCATGCAAGTTGCAAATTCTAGCAAAGCACCACCGTTCGGACGGTGGTGATGGCGTCCAGATGGTCACCCTTGATCATTATCCTGACTTCTTCCACCTCATGCTTCCTAATTGACTATAAATAGGCACCTTCTTCACTTCAAAATGAGGCCAGACAACTGAGAGCTCCCGAGAGAAATCCAGAGAGAGAAAAGAGAAAAAAAAAAGAAAAAAAGAGAAAAAGAGAAAGAGAATCAGCAACACGATCCGGTCCGTGTTATATTTCAGTCCAAACTCTTGTATTTTATTTTTTGTAACTTTCTATTTGGATAATTGAAGTGCCGCCACTTTTTTTGTCTTAAGTGATAACAAAAGGTGATTGTGTTTTAGTTATTCTTTGTGAAAGAAGTTTTTACTTTAATTTTAGTTGTAATAACAACTGTCCGCACTCCTTGCTTGTCTATAGCAATGGAGCGTGAGTAGTTGTTTATACCCTCCAGTACAAGGAGAACATATGTATCATATTGGCTAGATTATGGAAATGCTGATGTTTTATTTATACGTTTATTGATATATGTATTATATGCTTAACGCGTGATATAGTGATGTGTATAATTTCGGTGTTGTGCCTTGGATTATATCGTCAGTATATCATAAGACCCGCCGGTTAAACAACCACGACGTTTCTATCGATATGGCTTGTCCTCCACCAAAATGCTGAGGAAGTTGACTGATGTGTGGTACAAACCTAAATGATCCTCACGAATGGCTTGTCCTTCTGGGTTATTAGGGTTGATTATTATTATATATAACTATTATGACAGTCTAACAACCACAATGTTCCTGTCCGTATGGCTTTGCTTCCACCAAAACGTTGAGGATGTTTAACTAGCACATCTATACCCAGTGTAACCTAAGAAGCAGCTGTGTTATAATATATTACCACCAGTGTAGCCTAAGACACGACTGTGTTATGGTTTGTAAATATGCACTTGCAATCATGAGATCAAATGAATAACTCAAGTATTCCTCGTGAATGGCTTGTCCTTCTGGTTTGCTTAGGTTAATCAGTTGACATAGATATAATCGGTGTAGCCTAAGAAGCAGCTGTGTTATAATATATTACCACCAGCGTAGCCTAAGAAGCAGTTGTGTTATGTTTTATGTACATCATACCTGTCGGTTGACTTTTCAATAACATGAGAGTTAATTGTTGCGAGGTAGTATTTCCAGAATTTAACCAATATAAAGCATATGGTATCCTTAAGCTGAAGGGTATCTTTCATATTTCTGTCATTAATCTATTTTATTTACACACTTTATCATCTCTGCACTTTATTTCTGCATTGATTTTATTTAAATAAACTAGTTATCAATATAAGCTCACATCACAAGCTATCAAACATCACACTACTTCAAACAACTATTTTACTGTTTTAACTTTTTATTTTTATTTTCAACAAGAATTACTAAACTCTCTGTGGGATCGATACTTGGATTGAAAACTGAGAAAACTATAATTTGACCACTTATACTTGGGTGTATAATATAATATAATTCAGATCACTAAAAAGTGCAAATCAAGTTTTTGATGCCGTTGCTGGGGAGTTATAGTAATTTAAAAAAATAAATAAAAATAAAAAATATTTGTTTATTTGTATTATATGTTTATAGTTTGTTTGCTTGTTTTTAATAGTCTATGTATGTTCATTCATCCATAGGTTCTGTAAATCAGTCAACTCCTATATCATCTTCATCATCATCTACATCTACACTAGAATCCTTTGACTTAAGTATGACTCAAAACATACCTAGACAACAAGAAGAGAGAGAATAGGAGGTAATTCAAAATGTCCGACCGTTAAGACAATATCTACATCCTACAAGAACTAATGTCCCGTCATGTTTTGCTTTTCCAACAGATGCTCCCAATATTAATATTAAATCAGGAACTATACAACTACTACCACAATTTCATGGTTTAGAAGACGAAAATCCTTATGTTCATATAAAAGAATTTGAAGAAGTTTGTGGAACTTTGCAAGATAATTCTGAAATGGTTAAATTGAAACTTTTTCCTTTCTCATTAAAGGATAAAGTTAAATTATGGCTTAACTCATTAAGAGAAAATTCGATCACAAATTGGCAAGCTTTACAAATTGAGTTCTTTAAAAAGTTTTTTTCCTATGCATCGTACTAATGCATTAAGACGCCAAATCGTGAATTTTACTGTCAAAGAAAAAGAAATTTTTTATCAATATTGGAAAAGATTTAAAGATCTTCTCCAAGCTTGTCCACATCATGCATTTGAAAATTAGAATTTAGTTGGATTCTTTTATGATGCACTTCCATCTGCAATGAGACAATTTTTTGAAATGATGTCCCAAGGGGAGTTTATGAATAAAAACCCTGAAGAGGCATTTCAATTTTTTGATACTATTTCTAAGAGTTCCCGATGTGGGACTCGACTTCTTCAAACATTGTAGAAAATATTCCATCCACATCTGAAAGAGGAAAATATATTTTGAAAGACGATGATGATTTAAGAGCTAAAATGGCTAATCTATCTCGAAAACTAGAGGCTTTGGAAACGAAAAAAATTAAGCAAGTATCTGTTGTTACCTCTACTGACCAAATATGTGAAATATGTGCGTTGTCAGGACATCCTGTTGGGGAATGTCCAACTATACCAGCATTCAAAGAAGTATTAATTGAACAATCAAATGTTGTTCGAACTTATAATATTAATAAGCCTTATTTGAATCCATATTCTGAAACTTACAATCCAGGATGGAGAAATCATCCGAATTTTAGTTGGAGAAATACACAACCTACAAATCAAACACAAGGCCCACCACAGGTATAAAATCAACAACAATATCAACCATATCTACCGTCTCAGAAAAGAACTCTGAAAGACACTATGAATCAATTTATTTAGAGTCAAATGAATTTAATACTCAAACAAATCAAGCATTAAATGATTTTAAATTTCAAACTTCACAAAGCATTGAAGATATTAAAAGTCATCTTGCTAAATTGACTCAGTCTTTAAGTAATACAGAAAAAGGAAAGTTTTCATATCAACCTAAACCTCCACAAAGTCAGAATCAGACTAATTTTGTGTCATTTGAAGCCTCTCCAAGTCAAGTACAAGCAGTCACGACATTGCGAAGTTGTAAGGTAATTGATAAAACTGTAAGACCTAAGATTCCAAAGAATATACGTAAATCAATTCCTATTAACGAACCACTTGAACCTGAACCTTCAATTGAAAAACAACCAGAAGAACATGAAAAAGATCCTCCATGTCCTATTCCTTTACCTTTTCCTCAAAGAGTCAAGAAACCTTCATCTGAAAAAAATCAATCTGACATTCTTGAGTTATTTAAACAAGTAAAAATTAACCTTCATTTGTTAGATGCAATAAAATGAGTTCCGATTTATGCTAAGTTTTTAAAAGATCTTTGCACAATCAAAAGAATAACTAATGTACCAAAGAAAGCATTTTCAACTGAACAAGTTAATACTATAATACATCAAGACACACTTCTTAAGTATAAAGATCTGGGTAGTCTTACTGTCTCATGTCTTATTGGAACTTATAGAATTAACCAAGCCCTGCTAGATCTTAGATCTAGTTGTAATTTAATGCCATATTCAGTATATACACAACTAGGATTAAGTGAATTAAAACCTTCTCATGTTAAACTACAACTAGCAGATCGATCAATAAAAACTCCACGAGGAATTGTAGAAGATGTGATTGTCCAAGTTGATCAATTCTATTTTTCAGCAGACTTTATTGTTGTAGACATGGAACCATGTTATCAAGGATGTTCATTTGAATATATACCTATAATTTTAGGTCGACAATTCCTAGCTACATCAAATGCATTGATTAATTGTAGGAATGGAATCATGAAAATATCATTTGGAAACATGACCATGGAACTAAATATTATTAAAAGTACAAAACGACCTAGAGAAGGAGAAGAAGACAAAGAACAACCATATGAAGTAAACCGTGTTGAGACACTAAGTCAAATATATTTTGAAAAGAATTTTCTAAAAAAAGAGTTATTGGCATTAGAATCAGTACCTGAAACCAAACCTAAAAATACATCCACAAAGGATCTACAATGCGAAGAATTGTTACCAAAACTTGTAGAATCCAATGCCAACATTTTTAAGCCATAATTAAAACCTCTTCCAACTAACTTAAAATATGTCTTTTTAGGAGAAGAAGAATTATATCCAGTTATAATATCATCAAAGTTATCTGAAATTCAAGAAAAAGAACTGACAAAAGTTTTAAAAAAATACCAAAGTGTTATTGGATGGACGATTGCAGATATAAAAGGTATAAGTCCACTTCTATGTACTTATTGTATCTATTTGGAAGACAATGTTAAACCATCTCGACAGATGCAAAGAAGATTGAATCTCTACTTAAAAGACGTAGTGTGTGCTGAAGTACTTAAACTATTAAATGCTAATATTATCTATCCTATATCTGATAGTAAATGAGTTAGTCCTACACAAGTAGTTCCTAAGAAATCTGGTGTTACAGTCAAAAAAAATCAAGAAAATGAATTAGTTCCAATGACTACAGTTACAGGTTGGTGTGTATGTATTGACTACCGAAAGCTAAATTCTCTTACAATAAAAGATCACTTCCCTTTACTATTCCTAGATCAAGTCTTGGAAAGAATAGTTGGGCATGCATATTATTGATTTCTAGATGGATATTATGGTTATAATCAGATTGAAATTGCAATAGATGATCAAGAAAAAACTACATTTACATGTCCGTTTGGAACTTTTGCTTATGAAAGAATGTCTTTTGGGTTATGTAATGCCCGAGCTACTTTTCAACGTTGCATGCTAAGTATATTTAGTGATATGGTAGAACGATATCTAGAAGTTTTTATGGATGACTTTTCAGTATATGGTGATTCATTTAACTTATGTTTAGAAAATCTGGAAAAAGTACTTATTAGATGTGAAGAAACAAACCTTGTCTTAAATTGGGAAAAATGTCATTTCATGGTTACACAAGGTATTGTTTTGGGTCATATAGTTTCTATAAAAGGAATTGAAGTCGATAAATCAAAAATTGACTTAATAGCTAATCTTCCTTCACCAAAAACCGTAAAAGATGTTCGGTCTTTTTTGGGTCACGCTGGATTTTATCGAAGATTCATTAAAAATTTTAGTTCAATATCAAGACCAATCTATAATCTCTTATGTCAAGATATAAATTTTGAATGGAATGATGCATGTCAATTAGCATTTGATAAATTAAAAAACATGCTTATTTCTGCACCTATCATGCAACCTCCTGACTGGTCTGTACCTTTCGAACTAATGTGAGATGCAAGTGATTATGCAGTAGGAGCTGTATTAGGCCAAAGAAAAGAGAAAAAACCTTATGTTATCTATTAAGCAAGCAAAACTCTAAATGATGCACAAATGAACTATTCAACCACAGAAAAAGAATTACTTGTTGTTGTATTTGCATTAGATAAATTTTGATCATATCTGATTGGATCGTCAATTGTAGTATTTATAGATCATGCAACCTTAAAATATTTGCTTACTAAGAAAGAAGCTAAACTACGTTTCCTACGATAGATTTTATTACTTCAAGAATTTAATCTTATAATTAAAGATAAGAAAGGAGTAGAGAATGTGGTAGCAGATAACTTGTCAAGATTAAATTACAATCAAAAGAAATAACCAATTCCAATTAAAGAAACCTTTCCAAATGAACAACTTTTAGCAATAACCAAAGTAGCATGGTATGCAGATATAGCCAATTATTTAGCTACTGGTACTATTACTTTTAATTATACCTTGACTGATAAAAACAAGTTCTTAAATGAGGTACGTAATTTTTTCTGGGAATATCCTTATTTGTTTAAATACTGTAAGGACCAAATAATTAGACGTTGTGTGCCTAATCATGAAATTAGTAAGGTAATTCAGTTTTGTCACTCTGAAGCTTGCGATGGCCACTTTGCTTCAAAGAAAACTGCTGCTAAAATTTTGCAGTGAGAATTTTATTGGCCAACTCTTTTCAAAGATGTACATATCTTTTGTTTAAACTGTGACAGATGTCAAAGAATAAGAAATATTTCAAAAAGAAATATAATGCCTTTAAACCCTATCTTAGTTTTTGAAAATTTTGATTGTTGGGGTATCGATTTTATGGGACCATTTCCCCCATCCTTTGGATATCTGTATATTTTAGTTACAATTGAATGTGTTTCTAAATGGATAGAGGCAATTCCCTGTAGAAATAATAACCACAGAACAGTAATCAAATTTTTTAAAGAAAATATTTTATCTAGATTTAGAATTCCTTACGCCATTATAAGTGACGGTGGATTACATTTCTCTAACAAAGTTTTTGAAAACTTGATAAAAAAATATTCAATTTCACATAAAATATCCACTTCATACCATCCACAAATAAGTGGCCAAGCAGAATTAGCTAATAAGGAGATAAAATACATTTTAGAAAAGACAGTAAATCCAGATCGTAAGGATTGGTCATTAAGATTGACTGATGCGCTTTGGGCTTACTGTACTGTGTATAAGACTGTTCTAGGAATGTCTTCTTATAGGTTAGTTTATGGTAAACCATGTCACTTGCTTGTAGAATTAGAACATAAAACATATTGGGCAATCAAAATGATGAATTTTGACATACATGAATCTGGAATGTATCGTAAACTACAAATAAATGAATTAGAGGAATTTAGAAATGAAGCATATGAAAATGCAAAAATTGCGAAATCCAGAACCAAAATATTCCATGATACAAATATTGTGCGAAATTCTTTTAAACTATCTCAAAAAGTTCTGTTATACAATGCAAAGCTTCGGTTATTCCCTGGAAAACTAAAATCTAGATGGACAGGACCGTATATAGTCAAGCAAGTCTTTGATTATGGGGCAATTGAAATTGAAAACCCAATGACTAGGACTATCTTCAAAGTAAATGGACAAAGACTTAAACCATACTATGATGGATTCACACAAGATGTAACTTCTGTGTTGCTTTTTGATCCAGTTTATGTGCATTAATTATATATTTGGTTGTTTGTAAGTAATAGTACTAATTATGTGTAATTTATTTGACAGATTAAAACTCCTTAATGAAAGCCAGACATCGTAACTACTTAAAGACAACAAATTTTTGGTTTTTATTCGTAAATAATGATTATTATTGTTTTTACATTGCAGATAACAATTAATTTAAGTTGGGGAGATAGGCATGTGAATTTACTTTGTGTGTTTAAAATAGTGCCTATTATTTAAAACTTTTTGTTTGTCTTTGTGACTGGCAAACGTTAAAGAACCAGATAGTGAGTTAATTTTCGAAAAAATTTTGAGTCATTTTCTTTTATTAAAAAAAAAATTGAAACATGGATGAAAAATTATTTTGGTTAAGTTTAATTTTACTACGTCGCTTCCCAAAAAATATACATATGTTGATATGAAAAAAGCTAGAAATGTTAGAAATTTAGAGATTTTTGAAAACCAAGCACAACCTCTATGTGGAAAAAGTACATATGCCAAACATGGACGAGCAAATCGTCTTTGTGCTTGTCTAAAATGTGGTCGTACAGAACATCTGAGATGGTACAATAAGTGTGCGGAACCAATTTCTGGTCGATCGTTAGATCGTTTACGGTGGATTAGAGATGGGCAGAGCAAGGATTATCCTGAGACGTCACCCTATTCTGGCCCAAAGCTAAACAGATATGTGCGAACTGAAATTAACCGTGTCACTAGTGTCACCGAACCAGACAGTTCTGACGCTGAATCAATCTAATAAAATCTTTGAAAGAATTGTAAATTTATGTAAATATTTATGTATAGAGTTATGTACATAAATGTAAATAACTATAAATTGATTCAAAAATCAGTAAATATTCAACAACAAATAAAAATTAAAAACCCACCAATTTTGTTTACAAGAAAAAAGAGTGATTAGCAAAAATGTGTAGAATATATATATATTGTATTTTGTATTTTGCAGGAATTTGAAGAACAAAAGAAAATTGCAGAAAATAAAGTAGCCTGCAGTATACAAAACCCAAAACCAGTAACATTGGACCGTCCAGACGGTGGCCCTTAATATAAATATGGTTCTCCATGCAAACTGCTCATCTTCATCACCTTGCAACCAAAAATTTCGGCCATAGCCGAAAATCTCAAACCCAAGACCTCAAATCTACTACACTTAGTCAGTTTCATTCAAATTTGTTTCGATTATCCTTTTACCCATCACATTTGGAATATATTTACTGATCAAAATCAACTAAAATAGAGAATCTGAAGAAAAATCAAGAAAAAATAGATTCGAGACAAAGGGCAAGAAGATCTTCGAGACGTGCATAAAGGGATCAACCCCATGTACCTCCACAGCAACCACAACCAGGAAACTTCTTCAACCAAGTGATGTTTGAAAATATTGAACAACAAAACTGGTATGATACTAATTTTTTTATGAAAACTATTATCGTTGAAAGACCGGTTGTGTTTGAAGATTTTGATATCTTAAGAATTAGAGAAATTCTTGCTGCTAGAGGCTAGTTTGATTATGTTAAATTATGTGTTCCTACATATGACTGTCTAGTTCGTGAATTCTACAGTAATTCTTAGATAATTAAAGAAAGACATATACGTGCATTTGTACAAGGTAGAGTTTTTCATTACACTAAGCTTACATTACCTGACTTGGATATCATAGGGAGAGAGGTAACTGGTAATCTATAATTTTTTGGGGTAGACCAAATAAATACATAAAGCAGGGAGACTTAACTGATACATATCGCATCCTAAATTTAATAACAGTGAACAGCTTGCTACCTCGAGCCCAGAAAAATCAAATTTAAACTGAGCAAGCTTACTTTTTATATGTATTGGGGATGGAACATACCATTGACCTGCCAAATCTGATTATAGACCAAATGATACTGACTGTAGAAGATAAAAAGCTCTCATTTCCCTATGCTATGCTAGTCTCTCAACTATGCAGAACAATGGGGTGATCATTGATCCAATATGGAATATGGTAGACCATTATGGACCAATAGATAAAATTTCATTAAGAAAAACCCATGGAGCTCAGCCAGAAGCACAACCAAATGCTCAACCAGCAGCCCAACAAGAAGCACACCTGAACTGCAAGAACAACCATTCGAACCTCCTGAAGTATTCATTCCACCAGAACAACAGCTACCAGAAGATCAACCATACATTCCAGTGGATGACAGGACAGACAGACAAATTCTGGTAGGATTGGAAAACACTATCACCCAGCTTGGTACCACCATCAATCAAATGAATCAACGAATGGAGGACTATGAAAAAAACCAAGCAGAAATGTTGAAGCTACTGAGACAGCACTTTGGAGGAGGACTATCCACTTCATATAGACTGAAGATTCTACATAAAATTTTTGCCATCTTTCACTCAACCCTTTTAAATTATGCACTTTTACATATGCAGTTGAACTTTAAATTATCTTTTGCACTTGTTTGTTTAGTTACTTAAACCTATATATGTTTTTAAACTGGTTAAGTTTTGAACTTAGGTATGTTTAAGTTTACTTTTGTTAAAAGTAGAACTTATCATATTAAAATTAGGAAGACTAGTTCATATAATTTACAGTTAAATTAAGTTAGTATTCTGAGACCTTGCAGGAATAGTCTTAATCTGATCACTGAGATCTTCATATTGTAGTTGTATAGTATCTAAATATTTTTGTTCAAACTTATCTTTAGAAGCACACATAGATTTCTTTGTTGATAAAAACCTTATGAAATATTACACTTTACATATATAGCGGAGATGAGAAACCTAATGCAGATTTTGAACCTATCTATCTTGGAGAGGTATTCTATATCTACTCAAATATTCGATTATGTGGTAACCTTTCTTTGAATAATCTCATTATTTTTGTCTTGATTAGCATGTGTTAAATTATATTATTAGCATTGTCCTTGAAACTCTTTTAGATAGAAATGATACAAATGGATAATTTCTGAAAAATGATCTTAGGCCCTTTTTCATTATCTTTGAGCCTTGACCATTTCTTTTACAAAATTATATCCTTAGTCAACCATGGTTGAGCCTGAAAGATATATTTTTTTCATTAAAACCCCGAAAAATACCCGTGCCATAAGAAAATATATCAAACCTACCTTAGCTACATAATTTTCTTGCACCCTCTTTTAAATCAAAAAGATGTTTTAATTTAAAAAAAAACATGTGGTGAGTAGAGATGGAGCGTAAAACGCACTCACTTATAAACACATGTTAAGGATGAGATGGAGCGTAAAACGCACTCATTCAATAAAAAGTGAGATGAAGCATAAAATGCACTCACTAAGAAAGTGAAAAATAAAAATAAGAAAGAGATGTGCCACAATATAAAGGGTAACTTTTGAATTCTATAGACGTCGTTTGATAAATCTCAACCCCATGGCCACATTACAACAACCCTTAGAAAGTCCTTTTTGATTCCAGAAATCATGCATTGGTATTTTCTATTAATCTAAAAAGGAAAATATTAATAATATATTTTAAAATGTTAATATTCTTTCATGAGATTATGTCAAAATTCCACTTTATTCAAATTAACCGATCTTTCAAATACTACATGTGATATTATTTGTTTTTATGACAATATTCCAATCACATGTAATTTACTGAGAATAGCCACTATAACATGTGTATTCTTCTTACTGAGTGTATTTCAGGGAAGGATTGACATCAAAACTACTACGAAAAAGGGCAATATTTCTCAAGTGATTTTTTTTTAAATAAGAAATTATTACACACACACACAAGTTTTTATAAAAATATATAGATAATATTACAACTAACATATGTTACTCTTATATAGTGATCAGAAAAGGAAGTACTCTGGCAAGACAGAAGGAATACTGATTTCATTATATTCATGAAAAATATGAATTATGAACTCCTAATTACTGAAGTTTGCAGGTAGCTTCACTGAAAACCTTCACGAGACACAACTCGTCCACTAGGAATTACCTAGGGGTTTAATGGCTTATTGCATATGTTAAATGCATTGTGAAAAAATCTACGAAAATAATTTTACTTCTATTTATGTTTTATTTTGTAAAGTAATCTATGTTTACTAGAGACTAGTAAAGTTTAGGTTGGGGGGTGTGAATAACCCTAGTTAGTGTGTAAATTAGAGTAGTTAAATAAATCAAATTAATAAAATAAAACATCAAAAAATCAGTAATTAGTATGAATTAGGGTTTGTACGGTAATTAGTATTTTTAACAGTTTATATCCAAAATTGCAGGTTTAATGCAAAATTACTACAGAATACAAGGTGCCAAGCAGGAAGCTTGAAAATACAAAGGCTAAAGTATAATTAAATCAAATGAAGAGTCCGCATGCATGCAAGTTGCAAATTCCAGCAAAGCACCACCGTCCGGACGATCACCCTTGATGATTATCCTGACTTCTTCCATCTTATGCTTCCTAAATGACTATAAATCACCTTCTTCCTTCACTTCAAAACGAGGTCGGACAACTGAAGTTGTTGAGAGAAATCCAAAGAGAGAAAAAGAAAAAAAGAAAGAAAAGAGAAAAAGAGAAAGAGAAAAGCAACACGATCCGGTCCGTGTCATATTTCAGTCCAAACTCTGTATTTTATTTTTGTAACTTTCTATTTGGATAATTGAACTGCTGCCACTTTTTTTGTCTTAAGTGATAATAAAAGGTGGTTGTGTTTCAGTTGTTCTTTGTGAAAGAAGTTTTTACTTTAATTTTAGTTGTAATGACAACTGCCCGCACTCCTTGCTTGTCTGTAGCAATGGAGTGTGAGTAGTTGTTTATACCCACCAATGCGAGGATAACATATGTATCATATTGGCTAGATTTATGGAAATGCTGATGTTTTTTATTACGTTTATTGATATATGTATTATATGCTTAATGCGTGATATAGTGATGTGTATAATTTCGGTGTTGTGTCTTGGATTATATCATCAATATATCATAAGACCCGTCGGTTAAAAACCACGACGTTTCTACCGGTATGGCTTGTCCTCCACCGAATGCTGAGGAAGTTGACTGATGTGTGGTACACA
>CAUOFW020002649.1:0-45756 GCA_963454935.2 Ilex paraguariensis
CCAACGTGAAGACGATGAAGACCATCTCTATTGTCAGACCCGACATGCATTGTATTGCATTTAATTAATAAATAATAAGGGTGGAAATATAATTTTCATGGGTAAAAGGAAAAAAAAATAGATACTTGGGGAGGTGTAAAAATAAAATTTAAAATTAAACTTTTATGGGGTAAAAAAGAATAGAAAAAAAAAAGACAAAGATAGTTAAGTAAATACTAAACTTGATATGCTCTAAAGACTTGGAAACCTCTTGTGAGTTCTTAAGCTTTCTAGCCCTTGGAAGACTTTTGTCTTTCTCTCTCTGTTGGTGTGTTCATCGGCTAGTCTTCATAGAGGTCCTCATTTGTATCAAAGTTAGTTTGCTTGCTACTTTGGTTTCTCTTAGGTTGAATAGGGAGATTAAAGGAGACTTGCAGAGGAGTTTTATTAGGTTATCTCGTATCTCTTGAGAGGTAAGTAAAGAGATTAGTTGTTGATATTTTGTATGAAGAAAATCCATGAGTTGAAGTTAGGTTGTTAGGGTTAATTATTTGCATCAAAGTGATTGAACAACTAATCTATCTAAATTGTGTGGATTGAGTGGAAACTAGACCAAAGCGGCTCTATCTAAATTGTGTGGATTGGGATATAAAATAAAAGAGTAAGAAGTAAGTAAAATTAGCACAAACTATTTACCCATCTATGAATTTGTTTAGTCATTGGTTAGGACGACAACACCCATTGGTTGACACCATTCTACCCGTTGAGTAATCATTCGGAAACAAGCATTTCACTAGCTATTTTATTGATGGTGTTAAGTTCTTTTTATTCCTCTACACCCAAATGTACTTAATCTTAGTTTATACTTTAAATGATTCTTGATGTATATAAGACGATGATTAGGGGAAATGAGATAATTCGTAAAATACTCTAAAGTTCTTTGGGAAGATTAAGTTATAATGAATAAGAAATACCATGAAGCATATTCATTTGAATCCATGTACACCAATAGAGTTATTTCAAGAGTCGATACTCACTCGTATTGGCACATATCCTGATTGTTAGGATTGGAGGCTATTATCTCTATTACACCTAGAGATCGATAGTAAATCAAGGAGGGATATCTGTCAGCGATAAAGGTGAAGTATATTGTTTCACAATAAGTAAAAATTAAAGTATATAATATCAAGTTTTTTTCTTGTATGTGAAAATTTAATTTTGTTGAATTGATTTGGGTTGAGTTGCTTAAATTATGGATCAAATATGCTTTATGAAAAGTTTGTGATTCGAGTATTATCCACTGTGCCAAGTTGTTAATAGTTTAACATGGCTTACATGTTGTTGATTTTTACATTGCGCAATTGTTATGAGATAGCTGGACATTGTTTAAATATTATAAATAGTTTGTCATTGCTTAAATGTTGTTGTTTGACTCGTTGCTCATATGGATATTCATAATTTTGATATATGAAATTGATTTGAGCTCAAGGTGAGTTGAGTTCATTTTGATTGAGTTTTGCGGATTGTGAGTATTTTTTTTGTAGAACAATATTTGATCTATATTTTTGTTATATTTTCTTTAATTATGATGTTTAGTACACTCAAGAAAATTATTGGTTTCAGTATACCGAGATCTAGAGTGAGGGCCACTAATGCATGGTAGAGATGGGGAAAAATTAAGGAAAGTGGCTATGTACATATTATACATGAGACTTTGTTTTTCCCTATTGTTATAAAGGGATGTAATCCCTAATCTTTTGTTTTGGTACAAGAGACGATGTTGTGTACTCTGTTATATATTTTATCTGTTTATGACGTTATTTGGTGACATTATTGATTTTAAATACGTTATTACATTACAGACACAGGTATTATCACGTGTTGAGTTATATTTTCATCTTTGGAAAATCAATAGGATCTCTCAGAATGGGATGAGATGTGACATCTACGATGAAGACGATGAAGCCACAACCACTTTGGCGCAAAAGAGCAAATAGCGAGCGAAAGAGTCTCGCCAGAAATAGCTAGTGGGATAGAGAGTGGGTTGGAGAGAATTTTTTGGGATTGACTCTTCAAAATAGCTAAGATTGACATTTTACTGAGTGGGTTGAAGTTGCTCTAAGTATCAAATTACCCTTATAGGCTCTGTATTTTCTATCGATTAGGGTCTTACCTACCAAAGGAGTAATAGATACAGTACATAAATCCCGTAATTGAGTCATGTCATTTTAAGTTTGTATCGAGTATTAATTAATTATAACTTATTTATGATCTAGCTTTAGTCCGATACTCATGCTTGGACCATGCACATGACCTATGAAAATAAAATTTACAACTAGAACTCACTTTTATCTCCAACAAATAATGAGCCATATGTCTTGCATTGTATTGTAAAATAATAGATTGTATTTCGTAATACAGGTTAATTTCGTATAAGCAAATAAAATAAAAGATTAAATATGGGACAAAAATATTACACATTGTGATTCAATGTTTGATAAGACATTGAATTAAGAGTAGGATAATAGAGTTCTAATTACATATTGACAAAAAAAACTATCAATTTTGTCTAGTTATTAATATTTTTATTTATGTTGTGGGTAAAATGGTAAATTTTTAACTTAATACACTTGAAGTGGACTTAATAGGCTCAATAGTATAAATAGAGTATATTATTTGAAATAAAACTATATATAATATGGAGCGTTTCTTACAACCAAATGCAATATAAGGTTGAATTAAAGAGTTTTAATATGTTATGATTCTGTCATCCACCTTTTAATTTTGTAACCAAACGACTACTAAAACCCACTCTATGTAGATGTTTACAAAATTAAATACGAATTTCTCCAACTTAACGAGGACCCAAACAGTACTAAGACAAAACAAAACAAAACAAAATTGAATACTAAATCAAAAAATTTCTTTATCCTATATTAGCTAAACGAAGTTGTTGAAGTGAAAATCATATTATTTATAATTTAACTACAATTTTAAAAAAAGTTAGGTTTCTTATTGCTTGCTAAAATCTAACCAAGATCAATTACGATTATGCTAAAGTCGATTGAGTCACAATATAATTCAGTAACTTGTCAATTGTGATTGACCCTAATTGAATCGTAACTATTAATATGATCGGAAAATAAATTTAGTAATATTGCTTTTTCAAAGGAATAAATCGGACTGATTTATTCTCTCTCTCTCTCACATGTACACACACACACACACACACACACATATATATATATAGAGAGAGAGAGAGAGAGAGGTGCACATATAAAAGGGGAAAATATGAGGTTAGGAGGGAGATAGGTTACCCAAGAACATAGATGTCAGCTGGTGAAGGTGTCCCTAGCCAATCTGTCAAGTTCAATCCCCGGTGTGGCGACTTCCCTCCTACATTCCATGTCCCTACGAACAATCTATAAAAATCCCCACCATCTCCCAATCAACCACCATCATTCCATACCCCCAACCACAACAAAACAAAAGTCAATGAGGGGCGGTTTACAATACCAACCAAAAAAGCACAACATAACAAAACAAAACAAAAGTTGGTTAGTTTTAGAAAAATAAATCATTAAACATAGAATTATTAGGGAAACTTAGCCAAGTACAAGGAATTAAGGCACTTATAATTCAACATTAAGAATTCAAAAAAAAACCCTTAAACCAACAAAAACAACCTTCCAATAACTTAGGATGCATTTGGTAACTAATGGTTATTTTGTTTTTTTTTTTAATTTTTGTAAAAATAAAAAACAAAATGCATTTGATTCGTGTTTTCATTTTTTTTTTCAGCCAAGTTATTTTGAAAACAAGACCAGTTTTTGAAAACAAATAAATAAATAAATCATCTTTTAAAAAACAAAAAAAATGAAAATACGCGCCTCTTTTTATGAAGTTCAGCCTTCGAGTTTCTTTAGAGCCATTTTATCCCCTTTTTGCGTTTTAGCCCCTTATTTTCTCTATCAGTCTCACAATTCGTCTCTATCTCTCTCAAAACTCTCCTATGCCTCTTCGAATCTACCTTCTTCGAATCGAATTGAAGTTCTCTCACTAAAGATCTGTCTTCGAAGTACTTTCTATTCGAACAACTACAACTCCAAAACACCCTCACATTGTTTACCAAACTAAAGGAAGAGAAAAGTTGACCAATGATTTGGGCAGCTTATATGTGGCCTATTGGACGATGAGTAATTAGAAATTCGGAGCTAGATAATATCCAATATACTTTCTTAGTAAGAATCCATTTTACATATAGTGGATGCGATTAAAATTAGTGACGGATGATGTACTATAAAGAAAAACCAAAATGACGTGTATTTCAAAGATCAAAAAAATAAGAATATGTGATTATTCCTTAATTTTTTTTTTTATCATAGATTATTCATTAATTGATTTGCTGTAAAAGACCCAATTTTTTTTTTCTTGAATATGGAGAGATGTTGTTGCCTTACCTGAGGTTGAGAGTATCAGTGGTAGCAGGTGCCTCTGTCTCAAATCTCTGCCGTTCAATTCTATCACTTTCTTCCTTCAACCACCCTTGTCGTGTAACTCATCAAACATTGATTAAAATAAGCTCAAACTAACTAAAAGTTAATCATCATAATCAATAAGGTAGGGCTTAAGTATTTTGAAACACCGACGAAAGAAACTCTGTGGATAGTTGGAAATATAGACAAATCGTAAATTCAGATGTCTTGAGTTTGAATTTTGACAATTTTTTAGAACTAGATCATAAAGAATTTATCTCTCATTAATACCCTATTTTTGATGTGAATGACTTACTTTTAATCAAACCGAAAAAAATATTAATCAAAATACATATAAATTAATCCGAACAATCGTAAACATCGGAAAAAAAGAACAACGTTCATGTCACCACACATGCAACTACTCATTGGATTGGATAGGCCCCAACTAAACTGGATTCCATTCAGCCATGTCACAGGACCTTACATTTTCTGTTGATGTCCAATCATATAATAGGGTCATTTTACAGTATAAAAAAAAAATTAGTACCATATCAAACTTTATTACTTTTCATCCATAAAATCATACATTTTAACTGTAAAATTATAACTGTTCAGAGATATTTCATAATCGATCATTAATTATTCAAATCAATTGTAACTTTGATCTATAAAAATTATAATTTCTGTGATCAGTTATAATATTTTAGAATTAATAATGTCTTTTATAGTTGTAAAATATAATTCAAAAAATTATAATTTAATTTTAAAAAATTATAATTTTCAATAGGCCATCTATCGGATTACTCCAATGCACATGCCATAACTACATGGGAATGAGATTCAATATTTTATCAATAATGCTATGCTTATCACTTTTGCGCACTACCTCAATGTAGACTTTATATTAATGGGTTCATTGACTTTATTAAAATTTTAAAGGTTAGGACAATACTATATCAAAAAAATTTAAAGGTTAGAACCGAAACTAAAAAAATTGTTTTTTTTAAACGAATTTAAAAAATTATTTAAGTTCGGTTCCTTTAGAAATGAATCGAACCTGAACAAGCTCAAAACAAGTCGAACCCGAGTATTTGCACATAAACGAGTTGAGTCTGTCGAGTTCAAGTCGAGTCTGGCTGGCTTATTTTCCAAACTCAATCCAAGTCAAACTCGAATAACTCATTTTTCAAACGAATTTAAAAAAATATTCAAATTGAATATGAGGTGAATTCGAATAGTTGGACTCGATTAAACGCCATGGGGTAAAATACAGTACATAACCACCCAATATTACCTGAAAAATCTTCCGGTGGAAGTACGTAGCTGTCCTCGTCTGAGCAACTATTCCTTCTTTCTGCTCCATTCCCCATTGCTCATTTTTCACAAAACACAGAAATAGATGATGATTCAAAACAGAGCAGCTAAATCAGATAATTCTAAACAGCATGATAACACAAATTAATAATTTATTAAATTTAGGATTTTTTTTTTGGAATATTTGTTTATTTAATTGCATCAAATGTAGAAATATCTTACCATTTGTTCTGTAATCCGAATGAAATTCATCTGAACTACTCCTGATATTCAACCATTTTCTGACAAGCACTTTTGGCCATGAAGACTGCCAAAAAATAAATAATCATACATCTGTTTTCACTCTTCTATTCTTCGACTCAGGTTAGCAATTGGCGTAATGATCAATGTCTGCCGTTAAACCTCAAGATCGCGGGTTTGTCAGACTCGCACGCGCGCGCGCGCGCGCACACACCCGCACATGAATATGAAAAACACATACCTTAGAACTTTTCAGGTGGTCTGTTCCCATTGTTGTTCATCAATGTTGAAGCTGAAAGTGGCTGAACCCTGTTTTTGTTAGAGTCTGGATTGTGTGAAGATTTTTGTGGCGCAATGTTAGATATGGAAAATGAAACTATGTGCAATGGGTAAATTTTTAACTTGTATAAAGAGGTTGAAATGTGTCAACAAATTATTGTTTAAAGGGAAGTCATAAAAAAAAAAAGACTAAAATGAAGTATTCAATGAGGAATATAAAAAGACCCACTTGCAGGAACACTTGAGACAGCTTAGAGGAAGCATCGTAGAAGGAAAAGAAACAAAATAAGAAGACAAGAATAGAAAATAAAGTGTTGTTGTTACTGTTACCCCCAGAGAGAGAAGGGGGGGGGGAGGTGGCTCTGTGTGTGTGTGAGAGAGAGAGAGGGGTTCCTGTTTCTTAAAGAAAATATTTGGGTAAACTATACTTTTAATCCCTAAAATATGTGATCAGTGTCTATTTGGTCTCCAATTTTCAATTGTGTCTATTTGATTCCTAATTTGTATCTAAGTGGTTCAATCTCAAACGTCCGTTAAAAAATTGTGATAGTTTTGATCACACGTCAATCACGTGATTCCTAATTTTGTGTCTATTTGATCCCTAAAATTTTTAATTTGTGTTTATTTAATCTCGTGTGATTGGCATGTGAGTAGAGGCGTTAACAATTTTTTTACAGACGTTTGAAATTGGACCGCGTAGGTACAAATTAGGAACATTAGAGATTAAATAGATACAATTAAAAAATTGGAGACCAAAATAGACACTATACATATACTTTAGAGATCAAAAATGTATTTTACCCAAAATATTTTTGAAAAGCTTGGGATATGGGCTTTACAGAGAGGGGACAGAGTAGAGAAGATGAACAATTAAAGAAGAAAGTAAAGTCTTGAGCATTTCAAGATCTTTGAGAGTTGGTAATGAAATCCCCATAAATAAACCCAAACGTATAGGTGCCACCTTTGGAGTTCATCTCACCTAAAAACTACCTACAAAGCTATACAAAACTCTATAATTTAATAACAAATCATAAAATATACAGCATATAAACAATTGCTATAACAGAAGAACACTTAAGAATATCTGAATAAGAAAGTGAAAATGACTTTTTACAGAAATTATTGTTGTAATATTACACATTTGAAAAATAAGTTCCAACTGATTGGGAAAAGTTTATGATAGAGATTTGCTTGGGTAATTGTAATTTCTTCTTTACGACTTATAACTTTATCTTTAAAATTATAACTTCTATGATATCAATTATGATCAAAAAATTATAATTTTCGGTACCGTTACCTAAGACTTTCCCGAAAAAATTTGTGCCAAGAATTGATGATTTTTCGTGACCCATCTCTGCATTTTGTACTATGAGTCAATAAATCGCGAAAAAACAGAGGAAGATACAGAAACAGAGGATGTTGTGTAAATGAAGAAACGGATACAGAGACAGTGGGGATTCTGAAATGTAGAGGGTGTGTATTTTTGGGAATGTGGTCAACGTCATTGCTGATTATGGATGAAATCGAGAGAGAAAGGTAGAGAGAGTACCCATTATTGGATTAAATTTATTTTCACGGAGAAAAGCTCAAAAAACATGACAATACACTTACATGAATGAACAAGGGTTTTGAAGTGTGTGGTATGACAGACTGTCTCAGGTAGAAAAGAGACCCTTTTCTTCACCTCTTTTATCGACCTTTCCTTTTCGTCTCTGTTGCCCAGAGAGAGAGAGAGAGAGAGAGAGCGAGAGCTTATATTGAGATTGATGGCCACATATACTTGACTCTTTTGTATTGGTTGGTGAAGAAGAGGCACTGTTAGTTTGGGGGCGGTCCTCAGAGAAGCAAAAAGGGGCAATTTGTTCCCTATTTATACAATGATGTAGAGGGGCAGTTTGTTCCCTATTTATACACGGATGGAGAGAGAGAGAGTGAGAGAGAGAGGACATTGAAGTCCAACAAAATGATGGATAGGGGTAATATGGGTAAATTAGGCTATTGAACCAAATCCAAGTAGGCTGAAAACGTAGGGTCTGTTTGGTTTATGTTTTAAAAAATAGTATCTGAAAATAGTTTTTGAAAAAAGTTTTAAGAAAGTGGTTTTGATATTTTTTGATATAAAAAACTTGTTTGGTTAAATGATTTCAAAAATAATTTTATAATACAGAAAATAGTCAAATTTATTTGGACAGTCTAAATATATATTTAAACAGTAATTCAAATATTAATAAAAAAATATAAAAAAATTATTTTTAGATTGATAAATTCATAAAAAAAAAATTCAATAAATCAAATTTTAATATATATATATATATATATATAAAACTAAATAAATATATATATGTATATGTATATATATATTGTTCTCTTTATTTCCAAAATTTTCAAAAAAAACTCTGAAAACAAGCTACACTTATTTTCTGTTTTTTTGACTCAAATCTCATTGTTTCCCAAAATTTAGAGAATAAAAATACAAAACAAACAAGTTTTTGGTGTTTTTAAAATTTTGAGAACAAAAAATTGTTTCTGAGATGATAACCAAACATGACCCTAGTTTTTTTGATTTAAGAGGAAAAGAAGTATGGTCAGTTTAGACCTAAACTTATTGGATGGTTTTTTCATCAATTTTTTTGAGTAAAAATAACTTTTATCAAAATAAAGAAAAATCTGAAAAATAGAGCTTCTCCTTAACTTCCAAGAAAAAATTGAAAAACACTCCAAATGTTGATGAAAGTACTTCTTTGATCGTACACTTTGCATTGAGACACTTATTTTCATAAAATTTGAGCTTGATTTTCAGTAATCACCGGCATATTAGTTAGCAACAATGCTATAGGGACCTAATTCAATATAATTATTAAATTAATCGTGAATTTCAATTTTAGGTGTAACTCACATCTAATTAGGCCCCAAAATAGGTTAAAATAATATTTTTCTTTAGGAATTGTTCGTTCAAAGGGAGGTTGATCAGTGGTGTAAGTTATTCAAGCGAAATTTCATCAAATTATTCTGTAGGATACTCACATGGGTTGATTTAGATCCAAAAAAAAAAGGACAAAAAAGTAAATGAATTTACTAATTAGGAGCTACCCAGACCTCATAATTAGACCATCTTACTAGTTATTCCGGACAAACAGAATTTGCTTATTGCATATAAGCACATAGGGTAGCTACCATAGGAGCAGTTAACATTTTTTATATATTGCAATAAGAGTTCAGGCCAATTTATCTGTATCTAGACTAATATTTTCCCCCCGTCGGGACTAAAAATTCATGAGGGATCAATCTCTCATTGCTTGACCCCGATGAATTTGACCAATTTTAAACTCAAGATGTCTGATTTACTTCTCGTCTTTGTTTTCATTGGACTAACATTGGGATTATGACATTTGCTAAAGCATAAACAACCAAGACTTGCATCTGAAAAAAATAATGTTATTTTAATTTGATTCGTTAGTCTAATTCTCTATTATCGTTGCTTATTATCAAACGTTTCCCTATCATATAACAATTAGGCCAATAAATTATAGCTAAATATCATTATTTTTCATTGATAAAGATTATGGATAAGATCCTTGGCAATCCAAATTCCTTAGATAATAGTCACACATAAGTAAAATAGAGCTCAAGTGTTCTTAATTTGTGCCATTTGTTAGATAAGACAAAGACACAGGAACCCCTCCATTTGTTAGATTAATGTCAATTAATTACTTTGGTTGAACTTATTAGTTAGGGGTGATGAACCAATGTTAATGAATGATTTGTCTTAATGCACTTTAGCCACACTCGTGGCACGTTCCGATTGGTGGAGAAGATTCTGGAAATCATATCGATGATTAATCTAACCCAATTACATAATTGACAGTCTTAAGTGATGATAATCATAAGAATATATTCACTAACCACCTCCCGGGAGGCATGGGTGTGATCACTACCTTTTTGTATTTTGTGGGAAGAAATGCTTGTCAAAAAGTTTGGTTGACTAGTCACTATACTAAAATATGATTGATAATCGATTTGAGCTATTTGGACTCAGCTTAGGTTTGATTCTTTTTTTAAATTAGTCAAGTTTAAACAATTTTTTAGATTTATTTAAAAAAACTCACAGAGTTCAACTCGTTTATATATAAAATAGTCAAGCTAATCTATATAATAAAGTAGCTTACAATTCAAATGTCAAAAGATAAACAAAATGACTTTTGTTATTCGTAGTTGAGATCGCTTTAAATTTTATTTTAAAGTTAATCTAATGGCTAATATTAACATCCTAAATTTAATAGAAAAATATGGGGTCTTAAGGGTGTGTTTGGAATGACTTTTTAAAAATACTTTTAGGAATTATTTCTCATAAATACTTTAAAAAAAAATAGTGTTTGAAACTGTCCCACCACTACCTCTATCACCACTGTCGTCGCCACCGCCACCCCCACTACTGTCGTCATCGTCGTCGCCGCCACCACCACCACCACCATCACCATCACCACTACCACGATCATTGTAACCCACCACAACCATTACTGTCTCCTACCACCACCACTGTCGCCCACCACTTCTCATCCTTACTACAACTGATGCTTAAATTCATTTATCTCTCTTTTATATTTGTGATTTGATTTTAGATATGAATACAAATATGTTTATTGTTTACTATTTTTTATTACTCTGTGCCTTCAGGCACAGACAATAACTAGTTATTTAATATATCAGTAACACCACTTCCAGATTGTTACTTACTTAGTGTCGCCATTCAAGGGACAAGTAAATTCCACAAAATTTAATAATTATCCCATCTATGTAAGATAATAACTATCTACGTAATAAAGATATTGTATGATAGTGTTGTCGCAGTACCACGTTGATTATTAGGTGCACTTCTCGGCTAAGATATGATGCCAAGTACCTTGTTTTGTCTGGTTATTTGGAAACAAAGTATTAGTTGCTAAACACGATTCACATCGTAGCATTAAGAGCAATATTATTGAGACATAATTTAAAAATATAATGATTAGTAAATATGTATTTGTGTAGCATTAAATATGTAAAGCTTTATAGCTCAAGTTGCTAATTAGTTTACTTCTTGTGGTACTTTTCTCTCAAGTGATGCATAGTGACTTCTCAACCATCACAAGATCACATTATATTTTAAGGTACTTTGAGAGGAAACTAAGGATTTAAAGACCAATTATAAGAGTTCTAAAGCACCTAAATAACAAAAACTTGGAGATGAACACTATAATTAATTAGAGAGAGTAAGAGAGACTTTGTGCATGTAGAACAGACAATGACAACGAATGGATGAGGATTTGAGAACGAAGGGAGTGTTTGGATAGAAGTATGGAGTGTTTGGCATATTTAGTGTACAAGACTTCCATTACTACAGAAGTTGAGAAGGGTTATGAAATACGGATATTTCGTTAAGTTCGACGTATTTATATCGGATATGATATTCGTCAAATATTCGAGCATATATATCGGATAAATAAATGGATCCAAAAATAAAAATATAGAAATAGATATTCAAGGATACTACTATGTATGTTTAATTTTTAGTTTTAATTTTTATCCATTCCTTTTGATTTTACTCAGCAACACAACACATCAAGAACAATCAGTATGACTTTGAAGACACGTAGATGTTTTTCAAGTATTATTCACTATCACATGGCCAGTAAGTATAAATGAGTTGATTACATTATAATTTTAGTAATAAACACTTCAAAGCAAACAATCTAGTTAAATGTTAGTTCTTATTCCTTTAATTAATCAACTTCTCTTTGTAGATATACTGTAATGAGACAATAAATGGCTTTTTTTTAAATAAAAAATTATTAATTAATAGGACAAATATAAGATATACAATTTTATAAACGTATCTTAGTCGTACCTATATCTTATTTTTTTAAAAAAATTGTCATATCATCGTATCTCGTACATGTACTTTTTAAAAATGTTAGATATCTGTTGTTTTATTCTTGTAAACAAAGATAAGATTACGTATAACTTATTAACAACATATTGCAAGTCTAACAGTATCTACTATTGTCATGCTTGAGGATCTAGCTTTGATCATTTATCTTACTTGAAAGAAAGAGTCAAAGCCAACAAAACATGAAAGGTTGACCAATTAGCAAGTGGTAAGCTCGGATCTAGTGCCTGCGTAATGAATCTGTAGGATAGTTCTACATACAGTATTGTATAGTTATATAATGTGTTTGTCGGATTATAGTAGACAATAATGGACAAAGACCTATGCAATTTGCACATAGTTTTGGGTTATGGTCATTATCATGCAGATTGCAGCATTCATGGTAATTGGTGTTTCTAAACTAGAGGACTCATGAAGGGTGGCAATGACAATGGTGAAGGAGGGACCATTTCATTGTATCAAATTCAATATCTTCCCCCTCCTGGATTGTGTATTACTCTACTCAACCTTCCAATCTTATCTTACCACACCTTAAAAAATATATATATATTATACCTTAACGATACGAATCTGGTTGGACAACAATTTTAGTTGTTGTTTTAATTGATGGGTTTTTCTAACAATTATCCTAGTATACAAGGCTCTTGCATGTCATGGGATCCTAAAGAGTTTAGTAATTAGTGTGCTTATTTACTTTTATTTTGAGAAGAAGGATTTTTAAACTCAAAACCTCATGTCAATAGGACAAATGAATGCTTAATATAGCTCTAAGTTTTTTTTTTTTTTTGTTATAGGATGTTCATGCTTGCGTCGACTACTCTTTCGAGCTTAGCGACTAGTCATTATGCATGACTTGAGCTGGATTAGAGCATGTCTATAAAGGGATAAGGGTGACTAACCTATAGGGGGTGTGAGACGGAATTACTCTAAGTTTGATCTCTACTACTTCAAAAACAATAACAAAAAAGGTTGCAAAGCATGCAATTTTTAAAATTTTGTTGTAATGAATGGATGGGGTGATGGTATCTAACTCTCGCCAACCCCACGTCCAATTCAATAAGAAAGCCTATAAAGTTCATAACTCAATCATAATATATTTAGACTTCTATGGTAGATAATTTTAGACACGATTCATGAACAATATATAAAATTAACATGGAATTAAAGGGTTTTAGTTTAATCTAACAAGAGTGCTTGATTGACACATAATAAAAGAGTCGAAACAACCAAACTAACCACAAGACACACTCGATATAACATGACATATACCCAATACAACATGGAGAGCCCTAGATTTCAACCCTTATGCTTCGGATAAGAAAACAAATTGTAGTCATTAAAGTGGATTGAGTTGGTCATGGTGCCATATAGTCTTATACCATCAAAGATTGAGAGAAAACTTTTAGATTCCTCATGAAGATACCTTTCTATAGATCATGCCTACATGTATTTCTATAATCAAGACATCTAATTTGTCTCATCCTGTAATAGAATCAAACTATATATTATACAAAAGTATAAACCAAGTAGATTCCTCCAAAACTTATCTTTGAGAGCGTATTGGTTCTGGTTTGAAGGTTGAGATGAAACGAAATTAATTTAATGACACCCTTAAATTATTCTTTGGATCATTTTATAGTCTTAGTTACATGAGTTAATATTGATTCAATGTTGTAATGTCGAAAAGAAACAACGGACATACCAACCTCACATAGTATGTGGTATTAAACCCACTTGGATTAATATAACATACGATTTATTATAAAACCTCGTCTCAATGGTTGCCTACATGGTAAACAGTCGTCGTTGGCGTTTCCTACTCCTTTTAACATGAGTGCTTCATTTTCCTTGAATATATCCTTCATCATATTTTGAGATTTTTTCTTCTTTCTAGAAAGATTAGAATAGACTATGCTTGGCGAGAGATCTCAACTATCGGGCAAAAAATATCTCCAACTACTACAAATATTGGATTTGAGGTGACCACAAGTTACTTAGCGGCCTATTTTAATGACACCTTAATTTAATGACTTTTGAATCGACAATTGACCGAGTGAATAAGTCAACTTCCATGAACATTATCTACATGTAGGAAATAAGAGATGGGATAAAATCATGCATATACCAATTATTATTTTGTAGGGATTAAATTAGACTCAAGTGTCCAAATTCTATTCCATTTTATATATATCCCAATCAAACAACCTCAAATGGATTAACATCATCAAGTCTTAAGCTTTGTTTGGTACTATGGAAAAATAGAAGAAATGAAAGTTGGAAAGATGGAAAGTTAGAAAGTTGGAAAGATAGATAAAATATCATGTTTGGTAAGGAAGTATAATAGGAAGGATAGAAAAATAAATGAATTAACTTTCCTTCTAACTCACTAAACTAATCCTTTTAAAATTGGGAGGAAAAGTAGATGAAAAGTTAATTATATGCGTTGAAATGTATGTTATTTGTCTATATATTAGTTGATATATACATATATATCATATTTATCAACTACGTACTATGTATACATTAATTTCATCTATATATATAATGGTAAAATATGTATTTATACTTTAAAAAAAAAATTTGTATCTTACCAAATACAAAAAAATAAAATAAAATAATTCTTCTTACTTTCCATCTTTTTTACCAAATACAAAGGATAGAAGGAAGGATTCCTCCTTTGATGAAAAATGTATCACTCTCACTTTCCATCTTTCTATTTTTTTCATCCACCCTACCAAATGAACCATTAAATTAGTATAATGACATTGGTTTCAACAGTAATCTTCGATGATGGTGTGCAGATATTTGTTACAGTGACAGTGGTTTGTTTGGTAACAACAGAATCATTTCCATTTGGAGCTTTTCGGATCACCACAGTTTAAGTTTGTGTAACATATTGGACAAGAGTTTGCTTTTTTTTAGTATTAACGGCTGTGGTGGTCTTACAAAAAATACAGTTATGTGCATGTCATGAAGCAGATATACAACTCCAATGATAATTTAAGTGGTAAAAAAGACGAGTTATAAATTTAAACATTATAATTTTGAATTTTGACAACCTGTTAAGACTAGGCCATAAGGGATAAATCTCTTAGGAATACCCTAGTCCCGACGTAGGTGGCATGCGAAAAATTAGTCAAGGTATACGTAAGTTGGCTGGGACATCCCTTACTGTTAAAAAACAAATATACAAACATGATAATCAAGTTCTAGCCCTAACGTGAATGGCATGTTGGGGATTAATTGAGATATGCGTAAACTGATCTGGACATCATTTACCGTTAAAAAGCAGATATACAAACAAGATAATCAAGTTCTAGCCCCGGTGTAAATGGGAGTAGGGGGTGCAACTTGGGTTGAGCAACCCAAAAAAATTAGGGCTTGGACAAGAGTTTTTAATACTTGGGTTGGGGTTGGATCAAAAACCTTAACCCAAATTCAATTTGGGCAGGTCTCGAGTTAACTCCTTAGGTTCACGGGTTGAACCTGAATATTAAAATCGGGCTCAACTTGAATTATTATTATATAAATACAATTTTTGAATGTTATGTAATATATTTGAATGTTTTGTTTGTGTTCTATTAAACTAACCGTTGGTTGTTAAATTATTTGAATATTATGAAATATATATATCAGGTTTAGAATATTAACTCAAAATCAACTCGTAAAGTAACTCGAAATCATTAACCCGAGTCAGCCCGAATTGCACCCCTAAATGGGAGATTAATTAAGGTATGCGAAAGTTAGTTCGAACATCGCTTACTGTTAAAAAACAGATATACAAACAAGTTAATCAAGTTCTGTATTATGTTGAGCCGTCTAATTATCATATCGAAAAGTAATTATTTAAAATTATACCTCTTTTTTTCTTCAACAAAAATGCAATACCTATAAAGATTATCTATTTGTTTATTTTATTTTTGTTTATTATCAATGGTCACAAAATAATCAAAAGAAGATCTAAGCTAAAAAAACGTTTGAAGGTTTAGTACCAAATTTTTTTTTCAGTGCCACCTTTAGTCTTATCCTATGTTGAAGGTATCAGTTCTATTTGTTTCTACTTTGATTTCCGGTGAAAGCCAAAAAAAACTGATTTTTATCTTCCAAATACTGCCAACATGGCCAGATCTATAATAATTAAGGGTTAATCTCATTTTGTACCTCGAAAGATTGTTCGAATCTCAATTTGTACCCTCAAAGATCAAAAATCTTAATTTACACCCTCAAAGATAGAAATTTGTATCAATGTGCACCCCCAAAGATTAAAAATCTCAATTTACACCCTCAAAGATAGAAATTTGTATTAATGTGCATCCCCAAAGATAAAAAATCTCAATTTGCATCTTCAAAGATAGAAATTTGTATCAATGTGCACCTAAAATTAAATTAATAAATTATACCTTGATCCCCTCATGTTTGTCACTTAATCATTTGAACTCCTTCACATTTAGAATATTCCCTTTACATCTCATGACGTTTATGCATGTGTAACACATAACCACTTTTCGTTGATATATATTAATATAATCGTTAAAAAATATAATTTTATCCTAATATAAAATTATAATTTTATATTACCTTTTATTTTGTGGATTCGATATACTCTAAAGTTAAAAATCAAGCTTACAATTTGAATGTCTAATAAAATGTAGATATTTATATAAAAGGTAATATGAAAAATATTATATAAATATTTATATTTTATTAGACATTCAAATGGTAAACTAGATTTTGAACTTTATAGTATATTGAACTTATAAAATAAAGGGTAATATGAAATTATAATTTTTTATTAGGATAAAATTATATTTTTTAACGGTTATATTAATAGATATCAATGAAAATGGGTTACGTGTTATACGTGCACAAATGTCATAAGATGTAGGAGTAATATTTTAAATGTGAAGAGATCTAAATGATTAACTGACAAATATGAGGGGATTTAGGTATAATTATCAATTTAATTTTAGGTGCACATTGATACAAATTTCTATTTTTGAAGGTACAAATTGAGATTTTTTTATCTTTGGGGTACACATTGATATAAATTTCTATCTTTGAGGGTGCAAATTGAGATTTTTGATTTTTGGGGGTACACATTGATACAAATTTTTATATTTGAGGGTGTAAATTGAGATTCGAACAATTTTTCGGGGTGCAAAATGAGATTAACCCAATAATTAAATCCACAATTTGAACTTCATCAATTTTTGTTAACTTCGCTTTTCAAAAAGTGCCGTAGATTGTTACTTAATTCTCCAACACTTCCACCAACATCAGCATTACAGAACAAAAAAACCAGTATTGCACTCTGCAACACCATCTTATCCTCAATAGGCTTTTGACTTGCTCAATTCCTTCTTACAAAAACCAACAGATGCAATAAATAAGCAAAACTTCTAATAGGAAGGGCAACAGCTAAAGAGTGGTGACCATGATGGCTTTTATAATCAAAACCCACAAATAAGTATAAAAAATCATGGACTCATCACATCTTCAATAGCAGTTTTCACCATACTTTTTTTAAACCACATTGGAACTATCCTCGGTTCAGTTTCTGTTAGATTTCTGCAAACCTTCATCATGGCAGATCATATATAGCCATAACAAAGCTAAATAGTCTTGTATCTGTTAGAGTATAGATAGTTTAGGTTTATTAGGATTTCTTTTCCCTTTTGTATCCTTACTATGATTTTTATATTTTGCATAAACTACAAGGATGTTTAAGTCACTCTGTATTATTTTTGGATATATATACGGGGTTCTACTCTTAATTTGAGTATCCCTTTTCATTCACAACTATCTCAAGTTGGTATCAGAGCCATTAACCCTAACCCTAATTCTAACTTAAGCCTCCACTCCATCGTCTACCTCTGCTACACCGTCCAGCAGCCCCACCGACAGAACCCACATACCAGCCACCGACATCACTGCCCACCAGCAAAACCGACAAACCAAAATCGTCTACCTCTGCTACACCGTCCAGCAGCCCCACCGACAAAACCACACACCAGCCCATTCCATCGACCCACTCAAACCAGCAAAGGTACCCAGCCTCCCATCAGAACCAGACCACACCGCCAGCGACAAAACCAGACAAGCTACTGCCTGGTACCACCGACAGCCATAAAGCACCGACAAACTCCACGACAACCAACATCAACATCACCGATCACCATAAAGCACCGAACACCGACAACTGACCGTTCACCGAATCAGTCCACCGACTGAAGCGAAACACCGACTGAAGCGAAAATCCTACATCAAACTCCACCGACATATTAAAATCCAACTCCTCACCAAACTCCACCGACATATTAAAACCCAACTCCTACATCAAACTCCACCGACATATTAAATCCATACCCAAAACAATTCTCAACCCAACACAGTCCAGCCGACATATTAAATTCATACCCAACATACACCCCACCGACATATTAAATCCATACCCAGCTCACTGTTATATCTAGGATTTTTTTTTTATGAGGGGTTGTTGATTTGCTCTTGATGTAGTAGATCACTTATTTATATATTTTGGATTTCTGGGCACCGTGACTTGATTATTTGGGAGTTTTTTGGACATTCCTTATTTGTCGCTACTGTTCGACTGAAGGTATATTGTTCTCCCTTATTTTATTCCTCTATTTATCTTAGAGTTATTTTTCTGTTACGGATGCCCTAGTATTGTTGTTGATATGGCTACTACTGAGGGACTTGAGAACCCTACTGTTGACACCTCTACCGTTGAGACATCTATGGGTACTTCCACTTTTATGTTTGACCAGTATACAGTGTCTACTAGCACAGTTGCATTACCAGCATTACCGGGCATGATCTCTCAAAAAGTTACGGCACAATTGTTGAATGGTCGTAACTTCGCTGAGTGGTCACGCTCATTCCAGCTTTTCTTAGGCCGTGTAGGAAAGCTTGGTTGGCTGACGGGATCTCACCCAAAGCCAGCTGATGCCGACCCTGGATATTCTGCATGGTTCTCTGAAAACTGTGTCATTCTTGGATGGTTATTTGGCTCCATGGAGCCCTCTGTTTGCAGGATCCATCAGTTTCATAGCTCTGTTCCGAAGCTATGGAGCGCATTATCAGAGATGTATTCTCAGTCAGGACGGGGAGTTCGTGTTTATGAGCTTTCTCAGGAGCTCTCATATGCTCGGCAGGGAGATATGACCGTTCAGGATTATTATGGCTATTTGACCCAGCGCTGGCTTGAGTATGAGTCTCTACGTCCTCTTGCTGCTATTCCGAAGATAGAGCCCGAGGGAGCAGCATTCTTGCATACTCGAGAGCAGGAGGATAGGATTCACAAGTTCCTTATGGGGCTTCGTGATGAGTTTGAGGGACCTCGTTCTCAGATCTTGTCGATGTTGACACTTCCTTCTCTTTATGAGGTGTATGGGATGATTGAGCAGCATGAGCGTCGAGTCCGTATTGCATCACTTCCAGTTGCAGCTTTGACTCCTTCGATTGACCAGATGGCCCTTGCAGCTGCTGTAGGGTCCCGTTCAGGATCCTTAGTCAGGGATGGGCAACGCCGTCAGGGCGCCCTAGATCAGCGCAGACGGGGGGATTCCCGTCAATGTGATTATTGTGGCCGACCAGGACATCTCAGGGCTACTTGCTGGAAGCTCCATCCAGAGCTTAAGCCACCTTCTCGCAGCCGTACTGTTGCTATTGCTGAGGTACCACCGCCCACTACCGCCACTCCTGCTACTGCTCCTCCTTGGCAAAGTGATATGGAAGCTATCACTTCCCGATTAGATATACTTATGTCTGCTCTGACTTCTCAGAGTCTGACTACTGCTGCTGTCACCACTACAGGTATATCTCGTGCCTTTCACGCTTGTGCCAGTTCATCTCCCCTTTGGATGTTGGACTCGGGTGCGAATGGTCACATGACAGGTGAGGCCCATCACTTCACCACTTTTGACGAGCCATTACATACACAGGTTCAGTTAGCAGATGGAACACATGCCCCTATTGTTAGTAGGGGTACAGTCCGTCTCCCAGATGGCCTTACATTACATTCGGTTTTTCATGCGCCAAAGTTGGCCATGAATCTATTATCTGTACATCAGTTAGCCAGAGATTTTCACTGTGCGGTTGTATTCTTATCTGATTCGTGTTATTTGCAGGACCTGAGTACCAGGAGGATTATTATCAAGGGACATGAGAAAGATGGACTGTATTATCTTGGCAATCCATCTCCAGTTTCACCAATTCCTTCACCTGCACCTGCTGTCTTTTTCTGTTCCTAGCTTGCATGCTAGTATTTTACCTAGTAGTTGTCGTTATGATTTTTCGTCACAAACTGTTCAATTGTGGCATGACCGTTTTGGACATACAAATTTTAAATATTTATGTATGTTGTTTCCTGCTTTGAGTAATGCTTGTGTTGGTGGTAAACTTGATTGCGTTATCTGTTCCCTATCAAAACATGTTAGGGCCAATTATATTCCTCGCATGCACCAGTCACCCAAGCCATTTGACCTAATACACTCTGATATTTGGGGACCCTCTCCCGTTACTGCTCTGTCAGGTGCCAGATATTATGTGACATTTATAGATGATCATACCCGTTGTACTTGGGTCTACCTTTTGCATAGGAAGTCTGATGTGCTCCCTATAATCACTCAGTTTTTACAGATGATTAAGACACAATTCGATGTCATTGTTCGTGCTCTTCGTTCGGATAATGCCAAAAAATATGTGTCTGATGCTTTAGTGTCTCACCTTTCTTCTCAAGGTATCCTTCAGCAACTCACTTTTGATAGGGAAAAATAGGAGTTTGATAGGGATGGTACGTTGTCTGCTTAGAGGCATGAGGGTACCAAAATCTTATTGGCATTTTGCTGTTTTGACTTCTACCTTTCTGTGCAATCGTACGCCGAGTCGTGTTCTTCAGCATAAGGCTCCCTTACAGGTCTTATTTCCTGAGCGGACACTTTTTCCGGTTCTCCCTCGTGTTTTTGGATGCACATGTTTTGTTCAGGATCGGTCTCCTACTCGTCATAAACTTGATGATAAAGCGATTCGTTGTATCTTTGTGGGCTATTGTCATCAATCTAAGGGGTATCGATGTTATGATCCTATTAGGCGTCGTATGTATCACAGTCTAGATGTTACCTTTCTTGAGCATATTCCTTATTTTCCTTTCAGTCCTTTGTCTGCCCCTCCAGTTGATGATACTCCCTTTGATTTTCCATTACCACAAGAGTCAGAGTCATTGATCACTATCCCTACAGGGTCATCCGTTTTTCCTCCAAAGGAGTCACTCATCCCTGTCAGTACAGAGTTACCAGTCTCTCTTCCTTTGCAGGTGTATGCTCGTTGTCCTCGCTCTCATCACCCTGCTGATATCCCCTCTACCTCAGGCGATGCAGGTAATACTTCTCAGTTTGTTGAGCATATTGATGCACCTGTTGTTAGTACTGATGAGATTACAGGTGCTGAGCCAGTTACTTTACCTGATAAGATATTATCAGTAGAGGATGATGATTTAGGGCGTCGTTATCCAAGGCGTGATCGCCGTCCAGTTGATCGATATGGTTGGACCGCCAAGATTTTATATCCGATCTCTGCTTATGTTTCTTATGGTAATCTGTCTCCCACATTTCGAGCTTATACTATGGCCTTATCAGATACGCTGGTTCCTCGCTCTATTTCGGAAGCTATGCGGGAGCCCCAGTGGGTTCTTGCCATGCAGACAGAGATGGACGCTCTTCAGCGTAATCATACATGGGATCTTGTCTCCTTACCTTCAGGGGTGAAGCCTGTTGGCTGTCGCTGGGTTTACACCCTGAAGTTTCTTGCGGATGGTACTATTGATCGTTACAAGGCTAGACTTGTGGCGAAGGGCTTTACTCAGGTACCAGGTCGTGATTTTGGTGCTACATTTGCCCCCGTGGCAAAATTGACTACTGTTCGGTTAATTATCTCTCTGGCTGCGGAGTACTCTTGGCCTCTTCATCAATTAGATGTGAAGAATGCGTTTCTTCACGGTGATCTGGACGAGATTATTTATATGGATGCACCACCAGGCTTTCGTGGTGAGGGGGAGTATGCTGGAAAGGTATGTCTCTTTATGGACTGAAACAGTCGCCACGAGCCTGGTTCTCTCGCTTCAGTGATGTAGTCATACGATTGGGGTTCACCAGGTGTCATTCTGATCATACCTGCTTTATTCGACGGAATACTTCTGGACAGTGTGTCATCCTTCTGGTATATGTTGATGATATTATTATTACTGGTGATGATGTTTCTGGGACTGCGCAGGTCAAGATAGACCTTGGGAAGGCCTTCGATGTGAAGGATCTTGGATTTCTGCGATACTTTCTTGGGATTGAGGTTGCCCGTAGAAGCAGAGGTATTGTTCTTTCTCAGAGAAAGTATGTTTTGGATCTTCTTTCAGACACTGGGATGTTGGGGTGCAAACCGGCATCATCACCTATGATTCCAAACCTGAAGCTTACTGCTGAAGGTGAGGAGTTGAAAGATCCGACAGTTTATCAAAGATTGGTAGGTAGACTTATCTACTTAGCCAATACTAGGCCAGACATTTCATTTGCAGTCAGCCGAGTTAGTCAGTTCATGCATAGGCCATGTCAGCCTCATCTTGATGCAGTTTATCATATTCTTCGGTACCTCAAGTCTTGTCCTGGACTTGGGTTGTTTTATGCATCAGGATCTCAGACCGGTTCTCTAGCCTGTTATTCAGATTCAGATTATGGGGGAGCATGTGATGGTCGATCTACTACGCGTTTCTGTGCTTTTCGAGGGACTCATCTTATCTCTTGGAAGAGCAAGAAGCAGGCAGTTGTCTCCCGCTCGTCCGCAGAGGCAGAGTATCGGGCACTGGCACTTGGCACATGTGAGATTATCTGGCTACGATCAATTCTTGACGAGTTGGGTTTTTCAGTGACCTCTCCATCCACATTATATTGTGATAATCAATCTACTATTCAGCTCGCTTCTGACTCTGTACTACATGAGAGAACGAAGCATATAGAGATCGATGTTCACTTTCTTCGGGAGAAGGTCAGCAGTGGTCTTGTTACTCCATCGTTTGTGAGGACCAGTGATCAAGTTGCGGATGTTTTTACCAAACCTGTCTCTCTGTCTATTCTTCGGGACTCCGTTGTCAAGCTTGGCTTAGTTGACATTTTTGCGCCTAGCTTGAGGGGGAGTGTTGGAGTATAGATAGTCTAGGTTTATTAGGATTTCTTTTCCCTTTTGTACCCTTACTATGATTTTTATATTTTGCCTAAACTACAAGGATGTTTAAGTCACTCTGTATTATTTTTGGATATATATACGGGGTTCTACTCTTAATTTGAGTATCCCTTTTCATTCACAACTATCTCAAGTGTATCAATTAGCAATGCTTAAAGAACTATGAAAAAGAACACATATACATGATTACACTGCATGTGTTATCGATCCAAGCAACAGAAAAGTCGTCCATGATTACACAGTGTGACAACTAAAATTTTACGCCAAAGCAATAAGTAAAAGAACTACTGAAAAATTGCTTGGACAACAAACAGATTGTTTTTTTCCAGATTCTTTGACCTGTCCTGAGCCAAGACAATGGAACACCACTCATCAGCTGATGAGTTTAGTTCAAAGACTCGTCCAATAACATACAACAAATTTTTCTCTCCCTTATCAATTGACATCTGCAAAAGGAGTTCTGTTTGGTGATGCTCCTAAACATGCCTGCATTTGCTGCTTTGAATTTTTGCTATCAGTACCACTCCATGTGGGTTTCTTCTCTGAAGTAACCTCAAAGGCTGGTGTTCTTATCTCCTCAATGGAAGTCAGGCTGGGGACTGGTATTACTCTCCTCTGTGGAGTCATATTAGTATGCTGATCAACCTGTTTAAAATCACACGATCAGTTAAATTAAACGAGTTACAATGACTCACATAAAATTCCAATTTGTGCTTAATACTTGTGAGGATCCATATATTTTACAGATAATTGTAAGATATGACTAAGACAAAAGGTACATAAAATCATATTCCTCCTGCCCAAAGATGTAGTCTAGCATACCAAATAATCTTTCCTGAGACACTGCTCTGCTCTGTTTCGGATATTTGATATGCTTCCACTGTGGTTCTCTCGTAAAGAATTGAGCTGATCCAAGCAGATGGTAGAAATGGAGTCTAGTTCGTTCTTTGCTTCATGGTCCAACTTCAGAGAATCTGCAAGTTTGTGCAAATTATAAAGCGGTTGCTGTCTAAGGAAAGAAAGAATTTCTTATTTTATGCAGAAGCAATCATTTAGAATACCATTAATAGTTGTCAGCACATCACAGGTTTGGGCTTCAAATTCTGCGTCCATAGTTGAGGAAGTGCAGACAAATTGATCATGTGCGGCTTGATTTGCACAAACTTTTTCCCTGTAATGGAGAGACAATAACAATCGTAAAAAAACAGAAACATAATTCATTCAACAAGCCAAGAAGCAAAATCACTTACTTCACAGCAGATTTTATCTCTGCAAAACTGCTCTTGTTGAGATGGTTGATGGATGATTGTGCATTTTCCCAATGCTTCCCAGAATAATCCAACTTATTTGCACTGCACAATTCAAGGAGTTAAATTTAATGAGCAGTAAAATAATTGAAGTCCACAGGTTGACAGTATAATCCAAAATCCTAATGATACTCGTTTCATCTGATAATACTGTTAAAATGTTTGGATTTATTCTTCTAAAATTCCATTTTTTGTTTAATTAAATGCCACAGGTAACAACACTGCCTTGTCTGGTTTAAAGGGTAGTACTTCCACTTCGACATATTTGGTTTTTGGGCTGCTTCCTATTAACTCAATTTTTCTGCTGTAATTTGTTTATGCAGGCTTTTTCATAAAATCATAGCCAGGCTTTTTCAAAACACTATTGCTCTAGTTTCCACACCCTACCCTACCAAACCCCTAGGCTTGGATTGGATTTAGTTTGAGCAATGTAAGTGGATGAATAAAAGCCTACCATTCCTGGAGGCAATTTTCCATTGCAGCTTTGCATTCAGCTGATGTGAACGTTTCTTCTAAGAACCGACTTTTAACCTCCTCTCTGTATCCATTCAACTCCCTCTTTGCATCAACTGAAACTTGCTGCATCTTGAACAGCTCTTGCAGCAATCTCTTATTCTCTTGTACACTTGTGTCCTGGATGTTCTTAGAGGTTTTAGACACCAGAGCTGTTTTCTTAGCTGTTAGAGTTGCTAATATTGCTGCAATGTTTTCCATAGCCAGTTTTTCTTCTCTAACAGCCTCTTCCTGGATAACAAGAAAACCAAACTGTCATCAGACTTCAAAATCCCCTTGGTACAAGTAAAAAACGAATTACATTCAGAAGGCTACTTGACCTTGAACATCTCCTCAAAAGTTGCTATATGGTGGGATTTTTCAATTAGAATTTCTTCAAGAACTGTCATCATCTCATAAATACGCTGATTAAGGTCATTGAAGAAATCAGTTGTTGCCTTCGAAATCACTTGTGCTGAAACCAGACTTCGGTGTAATCCCTACATCAACGAGGATTAAAGTCAAAATTAAAATCATAGAAAATACTAACCCATCCAGAAAACAACAAATTGACCTACCTCTTCCTGTTGTTGAGCGAAAAAAGCCATCAGCTGTCTTTGCTCATTTAATGAACTCTGAATGTCACAATTTACATCCTTAGCCTCCAAAACTGCTGTTTTAAGAAACTGTGAATAAACAAAGCATCATATGTGAATCATTGTAAAACCTCCATCAGCAATACTTGCAAATAAGGTTAACTTAGATTTCATACATTCTCGACTGCAGTTATTTGAATTAAAACTGTTGACTTCATTTGCTCCAGATCAGAAGAAGCTTTTTTTTGCAGTGTGTCCGCAAGCTCCTTCAGGGCTGCCACTCCTGAAGTGTATGTCTCTGTCATTTTCTTAATCCGTGATTCCATGACCTGAGTTACCTGGTGGATAACAATAAAAGTTAAGTAATGAATATTGAACTCACAATGCTCACATATAGTTGAAACTCTCAGCTTTAATGTCTTACATCACATTTACTAGCAAAAAATGAGCCAACATGCTCTTCCATGCATCTTAGTTGTTGCTGTTGATGGGAAACTGACCCCAGAATGGTCTTGTGAAGGTCTTTTAAGCTTTGATCAAGCTGTGAACCAAATGTGAGAAGTAGACCTTGGTTTTGTGCTTCCAATCTACTTTTTTGATCTGTAACCATTCATAATGTTAGTTGGATACTTGAAAGCAGTCCAGTTTCTGTGTAGGGCATATATACACTAAAGGAGCATAACAAATCAGTGCATAAGATTCTTCTTGTTATCCAGTTTTCAACTTTTCACCTACAATATATCGAAGTCCCGCTGAACCTTAATCCTCCTACTCAAATTACTTCGGAGTCAAAAGACCATGTTACATTTGCATAATTCCAATTAAACAATATTAGAAGAATCAAATTTAGTAAACACGGGATAAACACTGTTATATATTCACAAAAATGATTGGTAGGCTGCATCTCTATAAATCGATCATGGTTATGAACACAGACAAGCTCCCCTCCCCCCACCAAAAAAAAAAAATACACATGTACCTATTTTTGCAAATAGAGCAACTATGTCCTCCGATGCATTGTGCAAATTGGCCCGCAACTCCTTCGCACATTCAATCAGACAACTTTCTGTTGACAAAAATTCAGCATGTCAGAATAAATCAGCATATGCAGATTGGGGCGCCTTTTGTGTTATTGAAAATTTTCTTTTACCCGAATGTAGCAGTTTGGAGATGATAAACTCTTTCTCTTTCAGCGTTGATATGGCTACTTTGTGATTCTCTTGGAGATTTTGCAAGGCCTTGTTGCTATTTTCTAGATTTACCTGAAGAATATAATAACTCAGATAAATGCCCGTAAAGAAATTAAAGTAAGGTTAATATCCTTATACTGAGCCAACTGCTTATACCTTACAATCCCTGAGCTCGGATTCAAAGTTTAATTTCTCTTCTTGTTCAGTTTGATAGAGCTCACGATATTTCTCAACTTGCTGCATGAATTAAACAGGTCAGTCAATAGATAGATACATGCATATCAGGTGATGCTAGTCTACAAAAAAGAAAGTCAGGGATTGCAAGGTATAAGGTAGTAGTACCTTATCACTGACGTTTAAATCAATCTCTAACTGCTCTATCTTCTCGTTCTTTGCCTGCATGATGTTGCAACTTACACATTTAAAACTTGAATATTAATCTCCATTGTAATAAAAAAGAAGTTTTTGGCACTTTTTTGGTTGCGGTTATCCTATAAGCAATATAGGACATGAATTTATTCAACAGGATTAGAAAATTTCACCTAATCCGTAAGTCATAACTGCCCACTCTTGTTATTTGCGCATGTCTGCTATCAAGCATATAAAGAAGGAAGCTACGAGGGACTTCTAGGAAATATACCTTTTTTTCAGCTTCATCCAGTACAAATCTTTCATGTGGAATATACACACCATTCTTTTCCCTTGCTGCTCGAACATCTGCTTTGATTTCAATATAGAAGAAGACCTATTATCTGGTTTTGAATTTTATCACACCACAACAGAGAATGCAGGTGCACTGTCAAACCTTGTTTCATTCTGTCTAGTTCCAAGTACAGATCCTTGAGCAGAATGGCCTTGGACATTTTTTGGTTTGCCTGCAAAGATAAGCTTCATTAAGCTCAAAGACTGACGATAACATATGAAAGGAAACTGTAAATGATGCAAAAGGAACAGCAATATGACCTCTGGCTTGTTTTTGATGTTTTTAGCACGATATGCATAATCGAGTGTGCTTAAAGTTTCATCCAAACAATAAGCAGATGGAGAAATTGTTGCAATGATGCAAGTTTTTGTTTTCCCTCCTAGTGAGTCTCTTAGTAGCCTTGTTAGCTTGCTATCCCTACAAAAACCAGAACAAGGATATTACCAAAAAAAAGAGAGTCAAAATCCACTTCATCTATTACAGACATTGAAGTTACATGCCATCGGCACAAACCTGTAAGGCACATGAACAGTATGCTCCACCAGTGCATTTATGACACGACCCAAGGTCAGCAAGCTCTTGTTTATTTCCCCCGCTTCTCTTGCACGTCCCTGAAATAAATCACAACATTCCATCAGACCTCAATGTGTTTAACACTACCTAAAGATGATTAAGTAACCAATTTGACCATCGATGCAGAAACCATATTTATTATAATCACCCAAACACGAGGAGAAGGAGTACGCTAGAAACTGTGATCACCTTGAAGTTATGTCTTCACACATATTTAAAGTTTCATTTAACAGTACTTTCATATGGTTTAGGTCAAAAGCATTCCTGTGAGAAACTGTATGGGAAGTATTCAATGTCAAGTAAAAACACTGAGAATCGTAATGATTCAAATGTGTTTCCTCTACTTGTTTTAACAAAAAAGCAATTAGAATGAATTCATTGAAGAAGATGGCTGAATGTAGCCAACCAGAAAGGAAATGGAAATTAACTCTGCCTTTTGGAATGCAAGAGTTCTCTATACATAGGAGAATTATCCAGACTTTGAGTGATTGTTACACTTGAATAAGTGACAGATACTTGGAATGAGGATAGATAGGCAAATCTTAGGCTTGAAATTTTCAAGTGCTCCTGTGGGTTATTTTCTTTTGACTTGACATTTTTATGCTTTCATTTGCTCTTAAATGCGGTTTAAATCCACTCCAAAAAAATATCTTATTGTTTGATTCTAATTTTACTTTTATGCATAGTTGTTAGTATCGTACGATACGGAGGTAAAACGATACAATTTGCATACAAGATTTGGCCACTTTTATCCCTGCACAGATTATGAGAGTTCCTAGATTCAGAAAAGGGGTCGCATTTGCAATATATAATTCATCATGAGTGTATGTTCCCTTCTTCTGAAAAATTGCCATGCATCTCATCCGGATTCAACTTAAACATATAATCAACCAAAACAATTATCCAACAGCATAACCTGAAATTATTTAATACCTCCCGTGCACCTGAACGAGAAATATTCTCTGAGCCTGCCAGATCCACAAGATTAAGCTTGCCACATTTAATGAGCTCCTCGTCGCCAACCGCTGTTTCTTTCACATGAACAGTTATGGTGAACACAGAATGAGAACGACTGCAGCAGAAACATCAAATTAGTTCCGATATGGCTTCTTCTAGATTAGATATCCATGTAAATTGCCACCATACCTGCTGCGTTTGTTTAACAAGGTGTCTGCTGTACGCCTTTTGGCTGCCCCTCGTTCCAAGAGGTTGTAAATTTCATTTGCGCTATATACGGCTTCTTCTTCAAGGCCTCTTACAATGACACAACCTTTTCCATCCTCCATCAAGGAGATAGGCTTCTTTTGCCTTTCCTCAGATGCTCTTGAATAGTCTTCGGTAGCTAGCAGATCAGTTATTTCTTCATTATAAAGTTCCAAAAATGTGACTTTCATACTGTAGTCAGCATTTTGTGCCTCTAGTGTATCAAAAATTTGACGGACTGCTCTTGGAATAACACCCGAGTCTGCAGGCAGTTCACCACCCTATAGCAAGTGATGTACAGCAAAGTTATGGGACAGCGGAGAAAAATGCAATCACTCTAGTTCACAAAATAAAAATCACTATTTCCTTACCTTATTTCTCATTCCTCCCTCCATTGTATATGTTTTACCAGTGCCTGTTTGCCCATAAGCAAATACAGTGCAGTTGAAGCCATCAAGGACTTCATTAACAATTGGGACAATGGCTTGGTCATATATTGATCTTTGCTGTGCTTTAGGCCCAAAAACCTTTCAGATGTTTCAAACAAAATTAAAATATGGATTATCACGTATTAATTGAAGAACATATTGGACCTGAATAATCATGACAGAGGGAAAAGCTTACCTTGTCAAAGGTGAATACTCTATCTACTTGCTTGTTAGCTACACTTTGCAAGACAGTGACCTCTCTTTTGTGTTCATTGCATGTTATCACCCTTGGGACATTTAACCTTTGCTCATCTTCGTTTAGTGGCCTAAGCATTGCAATCAAATAAGAAATTATTAAGAATATAAATATGTAATATTTCTTTGTTAAGCCTATAATTTACCCTGCTCAACTTGTAATAGTGTACACACCACAAGCGGCCAGGCTGGGCATCCAATCCTTAGCCACATGCTTTGATGTAAAACATGTATGTTACAATGCTTTGCTTCTCAAGATGTCTAGCATTACATGACTAAGCAGAGCAGCGTACAATAATTAAGGATGATTACATAACTGTGTCAAAACATCCCCATCCGATCTTGTTGCAAGTAGAGCTTCACAATATTTCCATTGTCTCACATGGGAACAAGGATTTTTCAAAATATTAGTAGCTTCTATAGAAACAACCCAAAAGCCGAAACCTAAACCCAAATTCATTCATGAAATACGGAAATCACTCCCAAAAAAAGATCAAATTCAGTGAATTCTCCATAAATTTCCAATCCACTTCCTTACGGTCAGAAACCCTGCTAGCTGCTAACCCAACATACAAAACCTCAAATAGTTCCTAAACTAGAAAACATTATAGGCACACTACAAATCACACTCTAATCCTTGTTGCAATCCAGAACTACTCAAAAAATATACTTAAAAATCAGAAAGAACAAGAAAAAGATTCGTATAAGCAGAGCTGGAATGTATCCGTACCTCACTCACAAGAGCATATCAGAAAGTCCAAAAAAGTTTATCTACTATGGTCATATAGGAATGTGTGCAAACGTGTGCTTAGATTAACCATAATACACAAGACTTTACCCTCATAAAGATTTGAAGAAAAAAGCAAAGAGATCTTCAATACCCACCTGCATCTGAGCAAGACTTGCACATTAACCTCTTGATCTTTGTCCTGCCTACTTGAATTCCATTCAATCCCTCTTGAACTCGGCCGACGCCTCTCGGGTCTTGGTGTGAGAAACGGCGATGGAGATGGCGCCAACCCCATTCCCACTTTCCGAAATTGGTCCGGAGTCAAAGACATCATTCTCTAATCAATCAAAACCAAATAACACATATTAGAACCCCAAAACAAATAACAGAATGCATCATTAAAATGTACTGCGAATGATCTTACTGAATTGTTGGTATGAAAAGACTGAATATTCGTCACAGGATTTTTGAGGAGTATGCTCAGAAAAAAGGGAACTTTTTAACTCACTAGAATTTCTTTGTTTCTCTCGCTAGTTTTTGTGTTCACAGCGTTGAGGTTGAGAGAGAGAGAGAGTGCTGTAATTTTCTAACGGCTACTCTGGGGGTTTAAGGTATTTCCGTATTTGTAATAGAAGATAGCCGTTGAAGACACGCGGAGGTAATGTACCTTTTTTGAAAACGTGTGCCTGGGGCCCATTTAGTGAAAATTCAAATGTGAGGCGCCTTGGCAGATTTGTGCTTTGAAGCGTAAAAGGTAAGACTACAAGCCTATAAATAAATCTAGATTTGGTGGTGAATAGTTTTATGGAAGTAATGGGTGACCATTAGACAAAGTTATTAAATAATCGATATCCAAAAAGAAAATAAGTCTTTTAATGATTCAATTTAGAATAGAATTAAGGGTATGTCCGACCTAAACTATTAGGTCAAAGTTAAAGAAGATGAACTATTTCAAGTAAGGATGTTATTTTTGAATTTTAATATTATTTATGTGTCAATCTCATTTTGAATTATATATTCGAGTGTATTGAATGTATGAAATAGATTAAGGAGTTGTTTATCTTCAAATTTAAAGATTGAGTCATAATAATCCGTAATAGTCTACTATATCTTTTAGTTAATCTTTATTATAATACATAAAAAAGCAAAACTCCATATTCCGAAATTGTTTAGCATGCCTTCCCCTTTAAATACTTGCTTAATACCCTTACATACATAATCTCCCTATCTCTGAGCTTTCTCACTGCCCCATACCAACTCGTATTACACACTAGACATGCACCATTGAAAGTGATGGGATATTTTTGAGAATTAACAAGGAGTTGATACGTGTCTTCGACATAAGGAACGTGGGGTGCTTCCTCTAGTGACACAAATCTTCGGCATGAGCAACCCTCGGCTCTGTTTACGAGTGACATGTGTCCTCGACGTAAATGTACCCCAGACACTACATACATTGACACATGTCCTCAACTTGTATTCCGTGGGGCTTTTCGTGACTAACGCATGTCCTAAGCGTTGATAACCCCAGAGCGTTGTTATGATGACGCGTGTCCTCGGTGTGCCTAACACCCTGAGGTCCCCTACTAGACACATCACCTCGGCTCTAAAACCCAACATATGGCTGGCGGTATTGACGATTATCGTGACTTGGAGTCGAAATTGGTCAATAATTATTGATTCCCCTCTCCAAGGCAATCAGAATGGCAGAAAAGAATAGGTTAGTGACCAATAATAGTGACGCACGAGGTGCAGAGCGCAGAACAGAGAGTCAAAGGACAAAGGCACCCCTATGCGTGCGCAACCATCACAAGGAAACATTAAATGATCATTCATAATGATGTGATGCATTTATTGCTCGACGAATTCCAGGAGGAGAGCATTAAATGCTCGGAAATCCGAGTATTAAATGCAGAAGCTTCCTTCTGCCTAACAAGGAAGACACTTTGACCAAGGATTGTGCTCCTCAGGTCACCTGCCAAAATGGGCCAATGAGGGGCCTCCTCTCCAAGAGACTCACCTGTCCACAATGATTACTTTCACGAAGGTATAAATAACTCTCACAAATTCAAAATAAAGGTACACACACTCTCACTCAAGTGACAGAACAGTAAATTTTCACCCCCTCTCTCACATACTGACTTGATAGTCAGAGTAATCACGTCGAAAAATATTCTGGCGTCCTTCTAACCTTCCGTTTTGAGTGACAGAGTTCATCTCAATACGCCGAGAACGTTCAAACTATTGAAAAATAATTCATTACTACTCCTTATACCATTTCTCACTTCCATTTGCCACGGAATCATCGACTTTTCAAGTAAAACTCATATACACTATGGAAAAAATCTGTCTATTCATTTATTGTGCAAGAATCACCGCGCACACAAATTTGAGTTAATTGAACTGTTTAGAATTATTGAAATGCAAGGGTCGTACGTCACTGAAATTTTAACTTGGTCTATCAGTCACTTTTAACATGAAAGAACCCATAAAGATTGCATTCAATTCTATATTGACGTGACTATAATCTCTGACGTCAAATGGAATGAACAAGTTATAAAATTCATCCTTAAAAACCCGACTTACATATGTCCAAGAAGGTCACATTTCCAACGACTTCGTTTCTTGGCACTCTTCAAATGGTTAGAAGCAAGTAGGATATTATTTCAATGGCGTTTGACAGCAATTCATGTAAAGCAGCAACTAGTAGACAATGCCGAAGCTAATTGTTCTGGAATGAAAAAATAGGGTCACATCAATCTGGTCAGTGAATCACATATAGTTCTGTACAAGTGGATGGAAAATACTGCTATCTGAGAAAGGTTTGAAAACACAATACAATGCCTAGTCCGAGTGGCTATGGGTGGCCTCCAAGTGGTTCACTCTCTCCTCCTGATCTTGAGATTCCAGCAGAGCATGGGTCTTCTCATTCCCCGTGACCAAATAAACTCGAAAATTTAGCAGAATAGACAGTTTAATTGTGGTAATAATAACGTAAAACAGTATTTCGTTTTTCAATAATTGAGAACAGAAACACAGAAAAATTACATGGAGTTTCACTCGATTTAGTGAAGTTTACACAGTTGATTCTCCTCCCTCTGAAAATCATTTGATGGGTACTTAGAGGGAAACTGATCCGTAAAACACAACCTCAGCTGGGCCAGTCATGTATACATGGTTGTCTTCCTCCCTCCATTCGATCTCCAAAGGCCCTCCAGGCAAATCAACAGTACAAATCTGTTTCACAAGAAAGACGAGGACAAACAATGAAACCAACAAAAATAGAGGTGAGGACAAGTAGGAAGCGGTGAGCAGTTCAGAAACTACAAGAAAACGTTATCATCACGCTATTTTTGTTTTCTATTTCATTTTCAGCAGTTACTGTACAGATCCATAAAATAAAATGGGGGCAGCAAAAAATAAATAATTGACTGGTCAACATGTAGTGATGAAACACAGAAGTAGCAATTGTCTCTTGAAACCTTAAGAGGAATGATATGATATCTTTATGTATATAACTGTAATCTGAATCATTGGGAAAATTAGGGAAAATTAGGGAAAATTAGGCCATGTTTGGTTCTCATCTCGGAAATAGTTTTTTGTTCTCAAAATTTCCAAAACACCCAAAATCTGTTTGTTTAGCATTTTTGTTCTCTAAATTTTGGGAAAAAATGAGATTTGAGTCAAAGAAACAGAAAACAAGTGTAGCTTGTTTTAAGAGTTTTCTTTGAAAATTTTGGAAACAAGAAGAACAATATATATATATATATATTTATATATATATTATTTATTTATATATATAAATAAATATATATATATACACGTATAAATGTATATATTTATTTATTTAGTTATATACATATATATACATATATTTATACATGTATATATAAATACGTATATACATTTATATATATGTATAAATATACGTGTATATATATAAATAAATATATGTATATTTATTTATATGTATATATACGAATTTGTATACGTACATATTTATATATATATATATATATATATATATATATATATATTTTAAAGTTTGGTTATTGAATTTTTTTTTATGAATTTGTCAATCTAAAAATAATTTTTTTATATTTTTTTATTATTGTTTGAATTACAATTCAAATATATATTTAGGCTGTCCAAACAAGTTTTACTATTTTCTGTGTTGTAAAATTATTTTTGAATCATCTAACCAAACAAGTTTTTTATCTTAAAAAATATCAAAACTACTTTCTCAAAACTCTTCTCAAAAACTGTTTTCGGATGCTATTTTTTAAAACACAAACCAATAAGGCCCTTATATTTACTTTCACTCTTTCAAATCCCATTGCATGATTGCCATAGAATTAAACTTACCCGCTCAGCACGACCCTCAAGAACTGCTGCAACAAGTACTGCACAGGCTCCAGTCCCGCAGGCTAGCGTTGCTCCTACAGTTGCATCCAGTTTAAGCTTCATGGTTGAGCAATTAAGAGGAAAATGGCAGCTTGCAATACCACCAAAAATGGCTCAAAGTTTTCCAGGGCAGTAAATTGCATATATTCATGTAAGCAGTCATGTCTCAAAATAGCAATACTAACCAGCCCCACGCTCCCAAACACGCATTTTTAGTTGTGAAGGAGAGAAAACTTGAACAAATTCTGCAATATGAGACCGTTAAAAATTAGTAATTCAGAAAAGTATACCCAAAGGCAAATTAAAAGTCGCACTTAATGTCGAATTCCTTTTTTTGGTACTGGGGAGATTCAATCCCATGATTGGGAGGAGAAAGCCACCTGATCCAATTTCTGAATCAGCTATATTAAAGCACCGATAATGTGCAAGTGATCCAACAAAAAGCATAACCATCTCTCATCTCTTCAGGACAAAATCAAGGTTTGGAAGAAGCCTAAATGTTGGTTTTAACATCACTTAAAGACGCAGCTTACAAAAAAAAGCAAGCCTTCTCGTGACTCATGAGTAAACTTTGCAAGCACATTCCAAATATGTTGAGATGGAACATTTTACCCATAGTCAAATCCTTTCATGAACATGCAGAGCAGGGTTTGAAACATGAAAGATAAGAGCCTTAAGAAGTTTCAAACATCCACATAAATGCAACAGAACAAACATTACAAAAAAAAAAAAGAAGTAAAATGGGAGGCACTAACTGAAATGAATGTGTTCTAGATATTCCATTGAGATTATAATTGGACCTATGTTCTTATCTCGCCAACCCAAAGACATAACAAGCTAAACTAATTGCCAAATTGTTGAAATTTGAAGGTCAAAACACAAACTCAGGCATGATTAAAAATATAGAACCACCATAAAGAACTGAAAACCAAAAAAATATTGACAACAATTCACAAAATTTGAAGAGTTATAATACATGTCTCCCCATATAGGCTCCTTTGGACATATACTTGAGTGTGTGCGTGTGTGTGAGAGAGAGAGACACCGAGAGACGCCGCATAAATAAAAATGGACCTGTGTTAGTTCGGGCAGGGAACATTGCATGATTTTCAAATTTCGGGCCAATTTCTGCTAATTTCAATTCATCGATCTGCAAATTCTGTATGATAACAAGCAAGAGACAAGCAACAAGATCAGCAGATGTTTGAAGGAAAACAATTAGGTCTTAACAAATTTATCTTTTTTTTCACCACATGTATATATGTCGTTGTTCAATCATTTTTCCCCCATTATTAGAAGAAAACATCAAAAAACACAATGCCACTCACTGCCAAAAGGCAAAGTAGCAAAAAAATTACCATCCAATCAGTTAAATATAAAGATCTGTTCCCAAGGACCAGGTCCCAGGGTTTTCCAGAACAGTGTATGTCTGTCTATAAGAAGTTTTTGACAAACTAGGTGCACTTAATATCCAACGAGTCCTAAAATTGAAAAAGAAAACTACTAACCTGGTTTTCCTCGACGCCAAAAGTAATGCAGTGGGGGTTTCCCATGCTAACGCAAGTTACATTCCATGTTACTCCATCTACATCTAGTTTTGATTTTACAACAGAATCAGCTTTATTTGCAGGTAATTTTGTGGGAACATCTGATGCCTTCAGTATGGGTTCACCCATATCAACTCTAACCTGAAATCAAAACATGCAATTCTGATCAACCTATGGTGAATGACTAATGCCCTAAGTTAGTTTGTTATGTTTGTAAAGAAGTGCTAATGCTTAACAAGGTCATAGGCTCCAAAGCATTCTGAACGACACCGAAAGCAATGTCAAAGGACATAACCTGCATAAAGTACATTGTGAAATGTATGCAAGAAACCAAGCTGTAGTACCTTCAAAAATAGACATTTATAGAAAAAACTGTCTGAGAAAGATATTAGGGATTTTTTGATAATTACAACTAATGAATAAATGGTCTCTAATGGCAACCATCTAATAAGTTATATACAGTATACAATTTACAGTTAAGAACTCAAAAATAAAAATTTCAAACAGAAAAAAGCTAAAATATAATAACTTCAATGTTTGATGCAATGAAGAAACCACATGACAAAGCCCAAATGTATGGACTATGGACAACAGACCAAGAATACCTTTCCGTCCTCTTGAATTTCAGGAACAATTAGACCAGCTCCAGTATGTACGGTAAAACTGCATAATTTAAGTAGCAAAACAATAAGACATCCCTGTGGCATATAGTGTACAAAATCAACTTTCAAGGAGGAAACACAAGGTAATAACTTATTATTGCTCCCTTTAAAAATGCTTATTATTTGAAGTTTTGAACCTATAACTGATATTTTTAAGTGAAGGAATAACACAGGCTTCAGAGGTAGATATTTTTCTCGACTGATCCATGCAAAATGGGAAATATCTTTCACACATTAGTGTCCCAAAGATGACAGCCACGCCCTTGGCACAGATTGTAACGGCATGGGGTCAGTCAGAGTTATTTCCTTGGTTTAGTTCTTGCCTAGGCAGCATATAACGAAGGCAGTAAAACTGAATGACTGGCTAAAGCAAGACATGAACAGAAAACGCTCAAAATTTAGCAATGCCTTTGAAATTTAACTTTTAACTAAAGTCCATCACCATAAGCAAGACTTGGAAACTAGAAGAGCAAGACAGAGGCATCACGGCCAAGCCTCAATGGTGTTGACAAAACATGTAAGCAATAAAGCCACAAGAAGAATGTCAAGGATTTAACTCAGCAGCACTTCATTTGAACGAAACAACAAAATAGAGATGGCTAAAGACCACACCTTTGCTTCCCATGTAAATTATCAAGCTCAGCAATATATCTGGCAAAGCAACGGACCCCATTACCACACATCTACAACAACAAAAATGAAAATTTGTTAACAACCAAGTATATAAATTAAAAAGCTAAACCACATTGAGACCAATTGGACAGATAAAAGCGGCCATACATGCACTACACTTAACCCTCACAAAGATATTGACAGATGACAAGCATCAAAGTTGGAGCACATAAAAAACCATGTTGACTATCAAAATCGGAGAATCAAAAAAATTACATTAAGTAATGTTTGCTAGGCATTCAGACCTTTTAAAGGACAAAAGATGAGAGTTTTTGAGAAAAGTTATATAACCTCAGGCTCACTACCATCAGAATTAAAAATTCTCATTGTATAATCGGTGCCATTGATCCCTGGCATCGCGAATATCACTCCATCAGCGCCAATGCCGAAGTTTCGATCACATAACTTCACAGCTTGCTCCGGTGTGATCCTGGGCTCCATAGAATCTCGATTATCCACCTATTCGAACCCGAGCTCACAAAATGAAGAATCAGTCTCAAACCAAACACAAAAATACGAGTCAACAAAATTGAGAGAGAGAGAGAGAGAGCAATGAAGAAAGGAAAAGGGTTTTGTTATGCTGCCAAGACAACATATAACAAGAGGAAATTCACAGAAACTAAAAACGTCACACAAGCAGCAATAATCTTCCAAAATGTTAGCTAAACAAAATGGCAAAATCTCACAACTTTGATTTCTGTTCTTTTCTTACATTTTCTTAGGGGCCAAACAGTACAAATTTAAGTTTTCTTACCAAGATAAAGTCATTGCCGAGACCATGGTATTTGACAAAATGAAGAAAGCCACTTTCTTTCCGATCGAGAAAAGAAGCTGCTGAGGCTTTCTCTGGCGCTTCGACGCTCATTGAAGAAGCAGAGATAATGCTAAAACTAGGGTTCCGAATAGAATTAGAAATTAATTTGTGCGTTTTTGTCTGAAGAGGAAAACAAGAAGAATAGGATCGAAATGTATTTGAAAACGAAGAAAGAGAGCGGCGAGAAGGAGTTGTGAGAGGAACTGAAATGGCGGCGGCTATGGCCATTGCGTCGTCCTCGTCCGTGACTCTGCTCTCTCTCTCTCTCTCTCTCTCTCTCTCTCGTGCAGTCAAAGGCGACTGTTAAAAGGTTCAACTAGGTTGTGAACATAGAACAGGGTTGGTGAGGATGGAAATGGAGGGAACCGGAGTGGTAAGTGGTAACGGACTTAAACTGGGCGTTGACTCATGGATTTGGTCTCGGGTAACAGATGATTTTTCCCGATCCAACCCTATGGGGGTGTTTGGATTGTGGGTCAAGGTGGGTTATCACATGTAGGACTGGATATTAAATCCTGACCCGGACTGCAGAATGACTTTAAATCTGAATATTATATCTTCTTAATACGAATCTTTCTATCTAATATTACATGTGAGAGTTGAATTCTTAATTTATAAAAACGCAATAACGATTAAGATTAATTTAATTTTTATTTATTTTAATTCAATAATATAAATTTTATCCCAAAAAAAAAAATTCACTAAAAAATTCAATACTATAATTTTTATTTATTTTAATTATTATTTACAATATAAATATTACATTGTTCAAATTTTTATATTAGTATATTATATTCACATACATAATATTCTATTCTTATTGTTTTTAAATTTTTTATTATTTTATTATATTTTTCTTGATGATTAGAGATCATTGAAATCAAAATTAAGGATCCAAATTATTTTTTATATGGTACAATAGAATTGTCGTTGAAAAAAAGAAGTTATCTTTGATTGTGACTACTCGGTAGTAACTACTATATTACACAATTTCCAAGACCCTTTTCATATCTTTTAATAGTTTCAGTCAATTATTTCAATAATCATAACTTGAACAAGTTTGTGAAAAAAATCACCACAATACAAAAATCATGGGAACAAAATTGAAGCAAGAACCATCCAAAAAATTGAGCATTTGTTCATTTTATTGTTCTTATGACATTGTTTTCATCGAAGAGCAGACACACACACAAAAGAAACAGGAGGAAAGGACAGAGTCTAGATCTAGAACAGTAAAGAGTAGCCACTTTTTGGGCTTTTGTCACTGTTTTTCTCTTCTGTTAATACAAAAGAGTAATCCTTGTTTGGAAGGGATGCCACCATACTTTCAGGCTGGAACCTTTGAAACCGGTTTAGATGACATTGAGGAATTTTTGCAACAGACCATGAACGATTCTCCGGTGATGTAACAGTCACTGTCTCGAGCAAAAGTGCCTTATGAAGCAAAAGATCCATTAAAAGTAATTGATCCTCTTCACTTGTAAAACCAGCCATCTTAAAAGTACTTAGATGTTTGAGTTGAGAAGCATTGCATTTCACAGTTGCATAGTTCATACATAAGTGAGGCTCATGCCAGTATTGCTGAAAATAGGGGCATGGCATTGGACTACTACAGTTTTCGTCGATCTGCATATTTAGAAAAGCCAGAAAAAAAAATTAGTGCACGAATTTGAAGCATTGCTAGCCATGGAAGTTGTACGAGAAAACACTCACATTGACAAACAACTTCTCCAAGAAAGGTGTCGCGTTTAAGAAGCAAGCAAGCGAATCACGCATTCCTCTATCCATCACAGTGCATATACAACATAATTCCTTCAACTTGTTGAACTGGAATTCCAGCAGTCCAAAGATCACCCCTGCTGTACACAACCACTGATAATAGCCCATGTCAGAAATCAATGGTGCATGAACTAATGATTTAACTGGAAATGGAAATAACAAAAAACAAATCGATTCATTTAGCAACAATGTTGAAGGGGGTTTCCAAACTAAATAAAAATACCTCAAGAAGCCAGCCGCTTATAGTAAGAATTTCAATGTCCTTGACACAGTCTAGAAAAGAGAGGGCATCCTCAACATCAAACTCGTTTTGGCCCGAACCATCTTTCAAATTGAGTATCATATCAACCAAGTGTGGAGTGTTCTTCAGCTGAAAGTTTGAAAGAACTCCTCTGTACCAAAAGGATTTAAGGTTGGATGCAGAAAGTGATATACTAATTACGTTTGTACAATCCACCATCACAAAGCTTCGGAGACAGTCACTTGCTTTGATACGGATATCTTGTAGTCCACTGCATTTTTCAAGGGTTAAACTCTCAAGAAACCGACAACTAGAGAACAAGGTTGACACAAAGTTCTCTGCGAGGTGGGCGATTGATCTAAGGTGGAGAGACTTGAGAGAAGAAAAGTCAGTTCTCTGCATAGAATGAATATTTTCACCAGAATTCAAACAACTTGAATCAAGTGCCAAATTGAAATCGCGCATCGTTTGCTTTCCTTTAGAGAAGTCAAGGTGGAGCTCCTTATCGACTCTCTTAACAACCATAATAAAAACTTCATCCATAACTTCTGAAGACTCTATATCCATCTTGGAAGAGCTGATATGGAGTTTCAATGGTTGAGGAGTATCATGAGACCTTAATAACACACCCATGGCTTCCTTTATCTTCTCACTAGCTTCATGACTTGTCACCTGAGCTGAATCCAACTGCAAAATTACTTGTAATGGTGCCCATATGCTCCTCCATTTAGTTGAAAGAATGCTAGTTCTTACTGCTTCTTTCAAAGGGACAAATGAAACAATGAGTAGCTTGATTTCGGATGGTAAGCCGCTGATCATATCAGGACATTCCTCCATGAATGGTTCACTGTAGCTTCAAAGATCATACACAAAAGGAGTAACAAACTAAATCAACTTATATCAAACAGCTTTACACTACCAAAGATGACTGTGTCCCTTAGGAAGCTGTTGACATGTTCAATGCAGGCCGTTAGTATCCTAAGAAATTGATAGTGGAAGATATAAATTTATGAAATTTGATTGGTCAAGCTTCGTTAACAGACTTTGGCAAACAAGACCGTTGATTTGTCAGCATGTTGATTACAAACCGTTGATTATTTTGATAATTAAATGGGATGAAAAAAGAAGATTTACGGGGTGGAAATAATTTCACCCATTTGAATTTGTTTATGGTGTTCCAATTTTAAGATCGATTTGACATATTCTTTGATTTTCATTGCTAATTCTTTTCTCTTTGTTCTAACCTGCAAAGAACTTTCTTGCCCTCCTTGCCATCAACTCCTTGTTGCCATAATCCTTCATCACCACAGTCGCCAATGAGGAACACCCGTATTCAAGCCAAAATCATTCAAGTGGGTAAAGTGTTCAGATTCCATGCCAAATGAAAGGCCTTGCAAGATTGCTCTGGTCGTGTCTTAACGGAGTGGAGCACATAGGAACATCAATTGTCTTAGAGTGAAATGTGGGGTCTTAACGGATTTATATCAAAAAATATTTTTACTCATACCCGATTCGTATCTAACAAATCGTATTATATCAGGTTCGTATCGGTATAATCCGTGTATAACTGACGTATAAACGAGTCATGTTTATTTTTGAATTACTTCAATTATATCCGATTTATTTATTAATTGTGTCAAGTTGGATTAGATTCGCCCATTTATTAAAAAGGTAATTTAAGAAAGATAGAAACTCTAAAATTTCGTGTCACATCCCTAGAAAAAAAACCATTTTTAAATCAGGGGCCCACAGCCAAACTGTCTTGTTAGCTTCAAAAGCCCTGTAGTCCTAATGATTTATTTCATGCATTCCTCTATCCATTAAATCATGCATTCCTCTATCCATCACAGGGCATATGCAGTATAATTCCTACAATTTGTTGAACTGGAATTCCAGTTGTCCAAAGATCACTACCGCTGTACACAACCACTTAGGCAACACATAACATCAATGCCGAAAAATGATTTGGAACAATTTAGATGTGAATGAAAATAAGGAAAAACCCAATGAAAATACCTCAATATCCGGAGACAGTCATTTGCTTTGATATCAATATACTACAAGCTCACTGCGTTTGTCACGGGTCAAGCCTTCGAGAAGACAACAACTAGAGAACACGGATGACACGAATCGGGACATCCCTCCATGATTCCTCCATCAGGCTTCAAAACCAAACTGCTAAATAAAAGCAACTCAGAGAGAACTTCAATGACCATAAATGGTTTAGCAAGTAACAACCTGAATCACTTTAAATACTAATAAAAGGATGAAGCTAGATTAGAAGAAAGAGAGAATATTTTACATTTACTTTGTATCAGGTTTATATCAAGCTGATGCATATACTACCTAAAGGTGACTGTGTGTCCCCATAGGAAGCTCTTGACATGTTCAATCTAAGCCTTTATTTAAGTTATGGAACGATAAAGACTGCTATATTATGATAAAAGTATAAAAGAGTTAAATTGTAGTCAATCTAACAGACCGTTTAACTGGTTAACAAAGCTTTGTTAACAGAGACTTGATCAAACAAAAGTGTTGAGTGGTCATTCTTGTTGATTATGAACCGTTCATTGGTCATAGATTTGATTAGAGAATTGGGTTGAAGGTGGAGATAAATTACATCATGTCTTATATATAATTCAGATGGAGAAAGAAGCGATGAACAATCAAAGAAACAAAAAAATTAGAAGATAAACAGAAGAATTTTACGTGGTTCGATAATTTGTCTTCGTCCACGAGAGAGCGGCTGCCTTGTTTTTATTCCATTCTAATCAGGGTTACAACTTAATATATATAGATTACAATCCTAGGGCAAATCCCGAAGGCACGTGCCGCTCTCCTGCTTCATATAGGTTATAACCCTAATTTGATTCGCTTCGATAACTGGCTCATTATCTGTGAACCTTGTATACCATCTCCATATATCCTAACAAGAAAAAAAATAAATCACCCAAAAGAGAAATAAACAAAGAAGTGGTTGTTGTGGAGAGCTTTCTGAATTAGATGACCATTTCTTTCATTAATATGCTGGTGTAGAGTGAAAGAAGTGTAACAGATAGGAATAAACATAACTTCAAAGCAGTAGACAAGCACACAAGCAAAACCTGGGGTCAAAATGGAACTGCTAAGGTAACAATAGGACTAAAACAGTGGTACAAAATTAGTGCACACAACCAGCAAGACAGCCAATTTAATTCATGAAAGAAAAGAATCAGGTCTTTTTGGTGGAACTTTTTTATTTTGGTAGCAATTACGATAAACATGTACTGTTGTATTTCAACTGTGTGTGTGTGTATGCGTGTGCACGCGTCCATTTCGTTAGGTAAAGTAAGTGTAAACGCTTACATGTAACCTTAGGACTTAGATTGATTGTAGTTTTCCTTGGAAATATTCAACCAATTAAATCATTGGATTCATCATAGACAGAAAATGCCTGGATTGAGGACATAAACAAATAGGATTTACTAAACCTCTGAAGGTGTAACTCCACACGATAAACATGTATGGTTGTCTTTCAACTATGTGTGTGTGTGTGCGCGTCCATTTCGTTAGGTAAGGTAAGTGTAAAGCGCTTACATGTAACCTTAGGACATAGATTGATTGTAATTTTCCTTGGAAATATTCAACAAATTAAATCATTGGATTCATCATAGGCAGAAAATGCCTAGATTGAGGACATAAACAAATAGGGTTTACGAAACCTCTGAAGGTGTAACTCCACACGATAAACATGAATGGTTGTCTTTCAATTGTTTGTGTGTGTGTGTGTCTATGTGTGTGTGTGCACGCGTCTATTTTGTTAGGTAAAATAAGTGTAAAGCGCTTACATGTAACCTTAGGACTTTGATTGATTGTAATTTTCCTTGGAAATATTCAACCAATTAAATTATTGGATTCATCATAGGCAGAAAATGCCTGGATTGAGGACATAAACAGGGGCAGAGCCAGAATTTTTTTTCAGTGGGGGCAACCATCAAATTAAAGAGAATGATTACTCAACAATTATCAAAATTCATTGCATTTATGAACATATTTATTATTTCAAAATTTCATTCTCTATAAAAAAAATTTCCTAATTTAACACCTTTTATAAAATAATTCTTCATATTATTTTGTTTACTTTCAAAGATTTCATATATAAATACACGTGAAAAAATGATAGCCGACTATGAAAAACTAATATAATTTTTTTTAAAGCATTAGAATAAAGACAATTTTCATAGATAATGCTATTTTGACATATCATTTTGTGAGTGTGTTTGTCAATGATAAGATTTTGACTTATCTTAATGACAATTTGTCTTGAAAACCTATTTTGAATTTAATCTAATTGTTCAACTGATTTCGTTTTTTTAATCCATATTCGAATCTACTAAATATTATGAATTTTGTCAAAAATCCAATCTTATATATGTGTGTGTGTCGCATTGTAATTTAAATTCAATTTAATTGTTTAGTTTTATCAAATGTTTACATATACATATTTGTGTATGCATATCAAATTGAATCGAAGTAAATTGAATTGAATCATAATTAGATCAAATTTTTTTATGCGCCTAAATCTAAAATCTTAAAAAATGATGAAGTATATTTGAACTTACATAATTGTCAAAAATATATATCTATGTCTTAGTAATCGAATTCAGAGAATGATTGATCGGTAACTTAAGTAAGTCATTGTAGAAGGAATAAAGATA
>CAUOFW020002650.1:0-45743 GCA_963454935.2 Ilex paraguariensis
TATTAAATTTAATTTTTAAGCAATGTCATCGAAAAAATTAATTTTGAGCACAAATTCAAAAATTGGATTATGCAATCATAAAAATTCATTTGTGACAATATTATCATCCTCTTTTTTCTTGTTTATAATCTAACTTTATGTCTATAAATAAATTATTGTCACAAAAATGTAACTTATTTTTTCTCTATAGTCATCAAAATAATTCAACAAGTGTCTTCGTCAGTGCAACCGACACTCATCCATGTGATTACATGCTAAATGATTACTAAATATTAAGTCATTGATCTTTTTGAATACACTAAGTGAGATACTTAAACATTGGGTGCTTTGAAAAACTAGAGATTAAGAATAATTTTTTTAATGGGGTACAATGAAAATTTTTAAAATTTGAGGGGGGGCCATGGCCTACTCACAGTTTCGTCCCTGCCAATATCCCTATGGATAAATCAATATTCGGGAGACTTAGATGGGACTTATACCCAAATGAACAGATCAGATTCAAACTGAAATCTAATCCATTGTCAATTGCTTCATTGACAAGTGAAGTATTACCGATCATAGTACATATGAAATTTAACAGTCAATGGATTTTGGTGGGATGCATAACTTCATGGTACCCAAAATTGTTGTATACTTGACTAATTGATCAAACAAAACAGAGTTGTTTCCTAGTCTAAAAGGATCAGGCAAATTATTCTAAATGGTCGGTAAGAAAAAAAAAACCTTGTAAAATTCACCAACCGAGAGACCATTAGGAGTAAAAAAGACTTCAACCACACTTCATGTCCAAATTGTAAAGAATTTTCAGACTATCATGCAGTATAGAATTTTTTACTCGGTTATTGTAAAAAAAAAAAAAGAAGATAAAAAAAATGATAAAAGAATATTAAGATTAACTAATTAGCTTGTTCCAAATTATTTTTAATTAGACTATCTTTTAACTGTACAAAATAAAAGCTGTAAATTTATTTTCCATTTGCCAGAGGATAGCAGATTAGCACTGATAGTGAATCAAACATAATGAAAACCCTTTGAAAATTTCACTTTTATTTGTTGGTTATAGAAAACAAAAAATATCACACATTTATTACAAAATCTTTTGGATTCACATGCAAAAGAAGTTCAAATGTCAACCCACTTGTCCTTCTTAACCCACCAAAGCACTCTCTAGTAAGTAGTAAGGCTCTTTTTAGATAAAAACACTCTAGTAAAGGTTGTATCTACTTCTTGGGTGCAAATTTTGACTTGATCTTCTCAACCTCCACGACATTAATTTGGAATGCTTTTGTCAACACATTATTTGGCACTGGCGGCATAGCCCCTCCGTTCATCACAGTCGACATAATTCAGATCATCTCTATTACAATTTCACTCGATAGTACGTCATACACTGTTAATGAGAGAGGACCTGCAAATACATAGTGGGTTGAACTTGTATTGAGAAAAAGTGTAATAGAGGAAATCTCAATTCTAAACAACATTATCATTGGGATAAATGAGGGAACAATGTTCTTTTTCAGAAGTCTAAACATTACATAGTGAAAAGCTACCTTTTGTTGTTAGTTATCAACTTAGACGACCCTGAGAAGCATTTGCTTTGGCACCGTAGAATAGTATCGGGCAATATGCACGAAATATTACATAATAAATGAAATTGAATACGATGATAGATTCATGTCACATCGTAACGTTATGAAACAGTATCAGATGATTTGAGATTGACTCATTGACCTCTTACGACTTCGCTTAGTTGCATAAGACCTGTTTTGAGGAATTAACATTATAATAAATGGTGTTCTATACCAAAGATTTCTTAATTATCAATTTTCCATTACTTCAAATATTGTCTTTCGTTAAGTAACTGAATTCAAAAATTTCTAGAGAGACACAAAATTGGATTGCATGGATGGTGCTGGGCCATGGAGGAGTGGTGGGTGGGTGGATATTCTGTCGGCCTCCAACACAAACTTACTCCCAAGTGATCCTGGAACAGTTGGTGAAGTAGCATTTGTATTGTATTGTATTGTTCACATGTTTGTTTAGTCAACAAAATATTAAAGCAGTTCAGATGATTTTATTTGCTGGGGACAAGTGTGTTTTACCTAAATCAGATAGTTGTACCAAAACAAGCTCAAAAGCCAGTATTCTTGATTGGGATATTCAATATTAATCGTAAATTCTTTGGAATATGCCCTAGAGAATTGAGATTCCCATGTGCAATTGGTTTAAATAAAAGTTGCAATTCAGCTGCTTGTAATTCTCCCACATTATAGGTTCTTCAATGTGTATTTTGTGATGAATACTCAACTTTACAACTTTCGAACAATGCATCTATAGGAGGCGACAGGTCACCCACGAGAAGAGGTGAACAAAAGTCCAAACGATAGTTCTCTAATGTGCTTAAAAACTCAAGGTTCGCAAAACACATGAACAACAATGTCGTATGCACTACCAGCTCATTGCCGCCGCAACACACACCCCACCGTTCAACTTCCATTTCCACCAACGCTAGCTCTAAAGCAAATAAACCAAGAGCCACATATAGAACAATTGTTGTTTCTCTCTATAGGTTCATGGTATGTGTGCAGGAATTTTGCCGTTTAATTCTCTCAAAAGTAACATATTATTCACAAGATTTAACATTTTTATATTTTTTATGACTATCTCACACTATCCACTCATTCACCACGGTTCTCAGGTTGCACATAAAACTATGGTTGTCTATTTCATGTTGGTCCATTAATTATGGTGTTTCTCACATTTCATTCCAATTATAACTTTTGATTTTTTGAAACTAAAGTGTGTATTTTATGACACATGCGGACATTTTGCTTGTCCAAAACATAACGAATATTTAGTTTCAAAAAAATGTGAATCTAGTAAAGGAGAGGTACAATTGTTCAAAGTGAGATTAAGACCATAACTGAGGGGACCAAAGTATAATTTACTCAATATGAAAAGTGACAAGGATATAAGTAACAAGCTTATACATTAAGTCAATAATATTTTTTCAAACTTTGTTTCAAGAAAGAGTAGGCCTATGCTTAATTGTTGTCACCTTTGGTGATTGTGATACTTTTGACAAGGCAAAGAAAGGGAAAGGAGCCCAAAGCTAAAGGAATCCATTAGGTAACAACTACTGGGATATTTTAACAACTACTGCAAGAAATACTTAAATATCTTATGCTGGGGAGTGGGGATGATATTTTATATACCAAACACCAATATTGAAGTAGGAAGGCACCCAAATTTATTGAACTCATTACCCTCATCTAGTTATTATTGGTCATTAGAGCCGGTGGTTGACTAACTCTTTTCATAGCACGAGTAGGAAAGTGATCCTAATCTGATCACATTGCCAGACCAGTCTTCCCACATGCATAAGCACATATATCCTGCAATTGTGTTTCATTGGCATTGAGTTGATGGCATAGATCAGATCACGCGAGCATTCTTAATCAAATTTTCATCTGGACCAATAGTTTTCCTTTTTCTTTATGGTGTGTTCGGTTGGATGGATGATGAGAAAGTAAAATATATATTTTCCATCATTTAAGGGATAAATCTTTCTCTCCATCATTTTTGTTTGATAGGAGGGATGTAAAGTACGAAATATTGATTTTTTGTTTGTTTGGTAGGATGAAAAAATGAAATGATAGAAAAAGTATATATATCTAATATTAATGTACTAGTTACTGCTTGTGCTTGAAGGCACAGAATAATAAAAAATAGTAAACAATAAATATATTTGTATTTATATTCAAAATCAAATCACAAACATAGAGAAGAGATAAAAAAATTTAAGCATCGTTTTGTTGTAGAGGTGAGAGATGGTGGTGATGGTAGGAGACGATAATAGTTGTGGTTGGTGACAATGACCGTGGGTGGCAGCAAAAGTGGCAGTGATGTTAGTGGTGGCGGCGGTGGCAGCGACCGCAGTGGCGGTGGTGGTGGTGGTGGTGGGTGGCGGCGGCGGTAGTGGTGTGATGGTGGTAGAGATAGTGATGAAGCAGTTTCAAATACTAATTTTTTTAAGTATTTATATTTATGAGAAATAATTTCTAAAAGTATTTTTAAAAAGTCACTTCAAACATTTCCTTAGGGGCCTATTTTTTTTTTATTAAATTTAGGGTGTTAATATTAACCGTTAGATTAATTTTAAAGTAAAATTTAAAGCGATTTTAACCGCGAATAGCAAAAGTTATTTTGTTTATCTTTTTAGATTTAAATTGTAAACTACTTTATCATATAAATACATAATATGTAATAGATAAATATGATAACAGCATATATTAAATAATATATGGGTAAATGACATACATTTTAACACACATAATTAATTTTTCATCCATTTTTTTTTCAAATTAATTCATCTATTTTTCTATTCTTCTTACTTTCTTTTTTTGTCAAACATGATATTTTATGTATTCCTCTAACTTTATATCTTTCCATTTTCTACAGTACCAAAGTATTAGTTTGTACTTTCTGCGAGTTGCATCAATTCTTTGCTGACATTTATGCTATTGAGTGCTAGAGTTTCTCTAAGATTACCGAAATTACTTTAATTTGTGACTACCACTTCACATGCCGATTGTAGTGGGTGAGGAAAAGACAAACGTTTAGGTGAGTCAAGGAGGATTCTAGGCAATTTTTTTTTTTTGGGAGAACCTCGACAGGCATTTTTTCCCAAGAATATGTTGTAGATACTCTCAAAGCCAGCTATTTAACATTATTTGTTACAATACCTTTGAGTTCTTAACTTGATATAGCAATCAATTATCCAAGCTATTTTTTCCCCAATATATATGTCTTTTATTTATTACTAGTTAGTGCCCACGTACGTTGCACATGAGTCTTTTTAATCTATATATTTGTTCTTTTTTTTAGTTCTTTTGTGATATGCATTTGGAGGCTTTTGATTATATTGTGCATAATCATACTAATGATCACATTCTTACTTTATTATTAGAAATTTAAGACTGACCAATCTCAAAAAAAGAAAGAAACTTTTTTGGTCAATCTAATCTTTTAAAATATAGTTAAAAAAAAATTTGTATACTAAAAACTTAGAGTCTCCAACAAGAAATATGTTCTACACCTTTCATGCATTTACTCTTGTAGAAATTTTAGACTTTCAAATTTGTACACTTATAATTGTTTTTTATACTTTCACTTGTGGGACTGATGCATTTAGTGTCCATGAGTAAAGAAGACATTACAAAATTGTATGTTAAAGATGCTGGAGGATATCCTGACCTGTAAAGTGTAATAGACAAAAAAAAAATATGATTTAGCAGGCAAACATTTTTCTTCAAAATCCTAAATACTAATTTTTTATTCTGACAGAAATAAAATAGTTTTATAACATAAAAAAGGGCAAAATTCAGTTTACCTCCTTGTAGTTTAGTGGTTTTGCACATCACCTCCTTGTGATTCAAAAATCAATAGATAACCCCTTTGTGTTTTTGGACCAAAATGTATAGCTAACACCGTTAATGGCAGTGGCAAAAAGACCACATTGCCCTCCTTAAAATTTGAATAAACTTTGTCACCACATCTTCTCCAACCCCACTGTTTGATAGTTATTTGTATTTAAAAAATTATAAAAATAAAAAAAAAAAATGTTTGGTTTTTTACCCAAACTCAACCACTCAACACCACTTAATTCCACCACCAGCAACCACCTAACCCCACCACAAACCCACCCCCAAACCCCTTGAAATCCACCACCCACCACCACCAACCACCCATACTGAAAACCCCACAACAACAAACCCAACACCACCGAAATCCCCACCCCCAAACCCCACAGAAAACCAACCCCAACACACCACCAGCAATCACCTGACCCCACCACAAACCCACCCCCCAAACCCCCTTGCAATCCACCACCAACCACCCATACCGAAAACCCACCCCCACCAACAACAAACCAACACCACCAAAACCCCCACCCCAAACCCCATAGAAAACCAACCCCAACATCCCTTGGAACCCCCACACCACACCGAAAACCCACCCCAAACCCCTGAAAATCCACTCCCTATAGCCCCAAAGACCCACCCCCAACCCCCTGAAACCCAACCCCAAACCCACTAAAAAACCCGTCCGAAAACCACCAAAAATCACAAGAACAATTACAAGAGAGAGAGAGAGGAGGAGGCGAGAGGCGAGACTAACTCGTTTCACCTTCTTCGTCGCTACTAACTTAGTTCGCTAAGCTGCTCCTTCTTCATTGTCTTTTTCGCTATGATTTGGTCTTCTTCTTCTATATTTTTTCTTTGCTAAATTTTTTTGTCACAGCAAATCATTGCACAAAGAATTTCTTTTTCGTTGTTACCCACTTTGTTATTGGAAAGGCAGAGGGATTGGGTTGCCAAGGGTGAGGGTTTTGGCAATAGGTGAGGGCGTTGTTGAGTGGCGATGCAGAGCAGCTGGTTTTTTTCTTTTATCTTAATTTTTTTTAACAGTAAAATGTAAAAGAAGATAAAAAAAATGTCTTTTTGAAAGATCACAAGGATATATTTGGACTTTTAGATTGAACTTTGACTCTGACTTAAATTTTTTACATCCATACTTGCAAATCTAGCGCGTGTGTTATAATTTCTGTCACTTTTGACAGAAATAATAATGGTCACACTTTAGTCCAAAAACACAAGGGGGCTATATGCTGATTTTTGAACCATAAGGAGGTGATGTGTAAAACAACCAAACCACAAGAGGGTAAACTGGATTTTGCCCCATAAAAAATTATGTTGTAATATAGATTGAATTTAGACTCATAATAACTATGTATACATAATGGGACTCTTGTTATCTTCTAAACCTCATAAAGTAATTGACAAAATTATCCAATATATACTATCTTTTCTCTTCCTACATTCTTTTTCTCTATAAACCATGAACATTCTTCAACATGAGAACAACATAACCTTGTGAACTAAACACAATAAATTTGACAAAAAAACATTATAGGATCAATTTATACCCTATGAACTTAAAATTATGTCAATAACGAATTGTAGTTATCAGCAATGACCAAATTAGATAAAATAAATGAAGATTTTATTTTTTAATTGTATTAGGACCTTCTTAATCGTATTTATGTATTGAGAAGAAGATAGGAGTCTGAAGAGTGTTTCTATAATAAATCATTCTTATAAGTTTCTCTTTTTTTTTTTTTTTTATTATATGCACATACGAAATGCTGAAATTTTTTTTATTTTTATTCAGAAACAGACAATAAGAAAAACTTTAAATGTGGTCAAAAAGAAAAATCATAAACAAACTTGTTTACTACTAAAATATTGAAAATCCCATAGTTACATCAAAAATTTGAGTGAGTATAAAAAATCTGCCCTCGTCAATTAGGCCCATCAATGACGTCGTCTTAGCCTGAAACAATCCTTGTTGGTGACTGATATTGTTTACCTAGAGATAATAGGGACACTCATATCTCAGCATATAGCCGATAAATATATACAGATAAATTATAAATTCAAGTTGTCCTCTACACATTTTCTCAAGTAGGCTCATGTTTGGGACTACATAAATAAGAGAGAATAGGAAAAGTATTATAAACCTTAAATCCTTAACAAGACCAGATAATTATGCTAAGTACATAGAAAAATTACAAAAATTCAAAGCAAAATAGTATCTAAATTTATAGATACTGACCAAATTTGCTAGGAGAGAGACTGTGGTCTTTTATACAATCTTCACCATGGGGTTTGTAAACCATAGTGGATTTGCTTTCTGATTTTAAGATGTTGTCAAATGAATCAACAATTGCAGCTCCAAATATCTCATCTTGAAATCATTGAACCCCATAATAGTAAAGGAAAAATATTCAATGGAACGAAAGGAAATCTAAAAGAGAAGTCCTTGAATCAAGAGGTCACCTAGGAGGAAATCACCCCAACTGAAGAAATATTTTCCACGGGCTTGAGGGCGATGCGGTGATTGCACCTGCAAGGACCTCTATTACATTGTGAAATGAAGGGAAAAAAATGGGGAATAGGAAAAGGTGGGGAAGTATGATTCAATGTTATAGATAGTAATTAATGAAGTTATTAAATGATACATAGTGGTCTTTAAAATTTTTAAAAGAGTAATGTACGAATTCAAAATTTTAAAAATTGATAATAGTTAGAAAATAAAATTGAAGGTCAAGAGTCTTTACTTCTAGAAATGGAAGAGTCTAAGAGTTAAATATAAGATGATATGATATGTTTGACATTATAGAATTACTAAAGGACAAATGAGAAAATTTAAAGTTTTTCTCCTTAAGCCACTTTTAGAAGTAGTACACATATGTGTTCTGTAGAACAGGAAGTAGTTGATTATTTGAAGCAAGAAGATCACCGTGCATCCAAAGCTCAATAAAAAGCCAAAAGGTGATAGTAAAGGCAAAAATAATCAAATTCTTGATTGATTGAGAGTAGTGTTGTTCGTTTCGGATCGGGCCAACGATCAAAAATTACAGATTTCTATATTTTTATATTTTTTAGTTGGAATAAAGGTTTGGTTAGGAATATTCTAGAGCAATTAGTTTTGTAAACCGCGTCAATTTTCTTAATTCATTCGACATGTGTTTTGTTATTTTAGGTAAGTTTCTTATAATTAGGGATTTTGCCTCTATTATGAGGACGATTAGGGTTTTGGTTGTTCCTATATATATTCTCTTATGTAATACAAATTACTTATTGAATAATATACTTTTTTCAAAGATATTCTCTTGTTACTTTCTTTGTGGATTTAGAATACCTTTGTTCTATACACTTAAAATCATAGCGTTCTTTGTGTTCCTTTGTTCCACTGCTTCAATTGGTATTAGAGCCTTGCCTAACCTGGTGTGATGGCTAATCAACGTAATGGTAACAATCTTCCTAATGACGGTGATCAGGTAGAAGGAGTTCTTTCGAGAGCCGAATTCTTGGAATCCCAATGACAACAGCAATAGTAGTTTCAACAACAACAACATCAGTTTCAATAGATTCAACAATCCGTAGAAGCATTGCAGGAGTTGGTTGCTTAGTTGATGATTGGCTCAAACTAGAGTCTCAATTAACAAATGGTACAGAACGGCGATAGGGCTAATGTTCCACCCAATCGAGATCGTAGTACTACCTATCCCACCTGTAGGATAAAATATTCATGGTACACTTACAAAAGGAGCACCGATTGCAGATTCTAGCAACGATGAAGATGAGTTCTTGTTCAGGAATGCTGCAGACTATAGAGATCCTGGCCGTGATGCTAAGGATTTTCATATGAAAGTTAACCTAATTAGCTTGAATGGTCATCTTCATATTGAAGATTTGCTTGATTGGTTAGCAGAGGTAGAGAGGTTCTTTGACTACATGGATGTTTCGAAGGAGAAGAAGTTTAAACTGGTACCTACAAGTTGAAGGATGGAGCTTCGGCTTGGTGGGAACAGGTCCAACTTGCAAGTACCCGGGGAGGCAGACAGCCAACTCGTGTCTGGTCGAAGATGAAGAGATTGCTGCGAACAAGGTTTTCAACTCCTAATGTTGAGCATGTATTATTCTTGTAGTATCAGGATTACAAGCAGAGCAGTCTATCTGTTCAAGCATATACGGAGGAGTCTCAGAGGCTTTCCTCCTATTACAATCTAGTTGAGCCAGAATCTCAAAAGACTGCTCAATTTATTGGTGGTCTTTGTTGTGCCATTCATGATAGAGTTTCCCTATAGACTCTATACTCCTTGACAAAAAACATTCATCTAGCCACGAGAATTGAGTCCTAGTTGGAACGGGCGAGCAACCAGGTGCAGAATTGGAGTTCCATTGATTCATCACGTCCTATGGTGAACCGAGGGAAGTAGGTTATGGGTGAACCAAGTTCTGTTTCAACACTAGTTCAAGAAACCAACAACAATGGAATACCTCCAAGGGCAGTTCCCTTGGGTTCAGGTCTAGCGGTTAATGATTCACCAAAGAATCCCTATATTAGACCTGGGGGATACAAGTGTTATCAGTGTGGTCATCCCAGCCATCGACCTAACCAGTGCACAAAAAGGGGTGTAGTAAATTTGGTTGATACTGAGAGGTCTGATTAGGAGGAAAGCTACCTGGTGGAGGAAGACATTGTGGAAAAGGAGGATGTACACTCCCAAACTTGAACATAATATTTAGTGACACAACATCTTTTGAACCACATTCACTGTGAATCAGCAGGTCTGTTAGTTGATTATTGATGGTAGTAGTAGTGAGAATATAGTCTCCATGAAGGTTGTTGATAAACAGTACTTACGGACTGAGAAACATCATTCTCCCAATACCATCAGATGGATTAAGAGTGTGAGTGAAACTAAGGTAGCAAAATAACATCGTATAAACATTTTTCAATTGAAATGTATAAAGATGATATTATATGCGATGTTGTGGATATGAATGCATGTCATATTTTGTTGGGAAAGCCATGACAATTTGATGTCGATGCTGTCCATAGGGGGAAATACAATACTTACACCTTTTTCAATGATGGTGTCAAGGTTGTTCTTGCTCCCATAGTGAGAGAAGGTCGTCCCATAGCATCTCCGTCTAAGGGTAGGTCATTTCTTGTTGTGTCTGCCATTGAGGATGATGTGAAAGAGAGTGGGAAAGTGTATGCCCTAGCAATGAAGGGTGAGAAGGCAAAAGAAATTGAGCCTGCGCCAGTTCCTGATGTGTTGAGGCCATTATTGGCTGAGTTTAAGAGGATCATACCGGAGGAGTTACCAGATGGTTTACCTTTTTTTTGGGGATATACAACATCATATTAACTTGGTATTTGGGGCTAGTTTGCCAAACTTACCCCATTACCGGAAGAGTCTGAGCTCTTGTGCTGTAGGGTCAGGTTGATGAGTTGCTACTAAAGGGGCATATTAGGATAAGTAGGAGCTCTTGTGCTATTCCTACTCTAGTCACTCCCAAAAAAGATAGGAGTTGGAGGATGTGTGTCGATAGTCAAGCAATTAAAAAGATTACTGTGAAGTACCAGTACCCTATACCTCAATTGGATGACATGCAAGATATGTTGGAGGGTGCTAGGATGTACTCTAAGGTTGACTTGAAGAGTGGGTACCATCAAATTCGTGTTCATCTAGGTGATGAGTGGAAGATTGCCTTCAAGACTAAGGAGGGATTGTAAGAGTGGTTGGTTATGCTTTTTGGTCTGTCCAATGCTTCTAGCACCTTCATGAGGGTTATAAACCAAGTATTCAAATCTTTCATCAGGAAGTTCATGCTTGTTTATTTTGACGATATTCTTACTTACAGCCATGGTGAGATTGACCATTTGCAACACTTGAGAGTAGTTTTTGCAGTACTGAGGAGAATAGGTTATTTGTGAACTTCAAGAAGTGTAACCTCATGACTACTAGCTTGTCTTCTTGGGTAATGTAGTTGGTGCTATTGGTATCTCTGTGGATGATGAGAAGATTCGGGCTATCTAGGAGTGCCCATACCACAAACAGTCAGCGAAGTTCGTAGTTTTCATTACCTTGCAACCTTCTATAGAAGGTTTGTAAGGAATTTTAGCACCATTGCAACACCCCCTCACTAATTGCCTAAAGTAGAAGCAGTTGCAGTGGACTGTTAAAGCAGCAAAGGGTTTTGAATTGATTAATGAGAAGCTCACCACAACTCTTGTATTAGCACTACCCAAATTTGAGAAGCTATTTAAGGTAGATTGTGAGGCTTCTTCTAATGCTTGATCATTTTCCCTAATCTCCAACCCTCGAAAACCGAAGTATGTGTATTGACTGTAAATCATAGTACTTACAGTCACTCAATGGAGATGTTTTCCTTTGAAATGAAAATGAATGAACAAGAACTGATGAAATTCGGGACAATGCCCAAAATTCAAGTTAACTCATTTTTGTCATTTGTACTTAACTCAATCAGTAAATGAATGAAGAATAAGTACATAGATCAAAGTTTACGAACTATATAGAAGGAAGCTTGTATTGTTTGACCTTATTTGACTTGCAAATGTTTCCGGAGAAAAGATCCCAAGTGATCTGCAATGTATGATCATAGGCTAAAATATTATCATGAGCATTTTTCATTTGCATACATCAATACTTACATTTTATATCTTTATTCATATCTCAAAAAATATAAAAATAACACAAAAACTTAAAACTTAAAATAATTCACATGCAAAATACGTGTGCAACAATTAGTACATATAAATTCACTTAAAATAATTTTAAAAAAATAAGTTTTGTTCAAACAAATAAATTCACAGACCTAAAATAGGTTAGAAAATCAAACACTTATTAAAACAAATAAATTCAAAACAAAAGAATCATGAAAATCAAAGTTTATAATAGAGATAAATTCATGTTATGTATAATGCAAATCAAGATTTTATTAATATAAATAAATTCAGCTTAAATAGTTTTGAAAATCTAAGATTTATTAAAACAAATAAATTCAAAACAAAAGAATAATGAAAAACAAAATCTATAATACAGATAAATTCGTTAAATTCACTTCTTCTTCTTCTTTTTTTGTGGGTGATTCAAAAGATATTGAATACATAAGAGGGTACAATGTCATTAACTTGATCATGAAATATGTCTCAATTTTAACCACTAGGTCATACTTGATTATGCTTCTCATCATGTCCTTCCTTGCTGTGACACCTTCACACCTTCAAAATTGATTATATCAGTCCTTTTTATTGTGTTCATTTATATGAATTGCAAATTCCCATACCCTTTCCCTCTCTCCATTCTCACTCTCATGTCATCTATCTCTCCATGTCTCGCTTTCTGGTAAGGAATCTCTCCCATCTCTCTCCTGCCCTTTACAATAGCGCAGTGGCCAGAGAGCAATGACAACCAAATCTCTCGGAGCACTCTCATAGGTGATTGTCTTTCTCTCTCTCCCCCACGCTAACCAGGATCTTGTTAAAATTATAATTTGTAATTTATTTTATTAAATAAGGTTATGAAAATATCTAGAAGGTTATAGACTAATTTGGAAATCCGTCACCGCTAAGCATTGAATTAAACGAAGCAAGCTGGAGCGGGAAAGGTGCAGGCTGGAGCAATGACACCTTGGAAGCGTCTTCTATAAGCTAGATATTAGTTGACTAACTTAGGGTGTGTTTGTTAACTCAAATTCAGCACTTAAAATAAAATGTATTCAACACTTATTAATTAAGTCTGTTTGATAACTAAAATTTAAACTCTCTTAATATGTTAAATGTTCCTTAAAAATAGGCTACAATATAAAGTAGGAGATCTCTTACTTAATTCTGAAAGCTAAAAGTGTTTAACAAAACTATCTTTAATAATATTTATAATATGACAATTAAATCTCGAAATATTTTACAATCTTATTAAAATTCTAATTAGTCTTCTCTCCAAAACCCCTAACCTATATATTCTCCTTGTCGATCTTTTTTTTTCTTTCTCTTATCTTCTGTAACAAAAATATACATACATAATTATAATTACACACATAAACGCATGCATTGTACACACACAATTAAACACAGACATATGCACTGCACACGCACACTCACGTGGCACAAATATATTGTTAATGAAATCTAATTTATTGTACTTTTTCAATATCATTTGATTATTTATTAGCTATTGTTCTTTTTTTTTTTATCAAATGTTATTGTTCACTTATTATATTATTCAATTTGTTATTGTTCACTTATTGTATTATTCAGATGTTATTTATTTATTTACTTTGATCAAATATTTGTTAAATGTGGACTACAATATAATAATAGTGATTATGATTTATGTTTTAATATATATTATAAATATTTTTAAATTATGGAGTGGAAGGATAAAACTGAAATTAATTTATTTTCAGACATCAGCTCTTTGTAATTATCAAACAGTTTAGTTCAATTCAGTACTTAAATTTCAATGAATATCAAACAGTCTACAACTTCAACATTCAGCTTTCAACTTTCAGACTTCACCTTTCATTTTTCAGACTTCAATTTTCAGTTTTATCAAATACCACTTTAGCCATGAAGTCTTTAGATCTATTAGCTGAATGATGTGGAAGTTCGTTGAAGAAGGCGGTTAAGTAAGCCTATAAATAGGCTACATGGTTCAGCCATACCATGTAATGAGAGAGTAAGAGAGAGAATATGTAAGAAAAAGAGAACCGTTAATGAGTGAATAATTGAGAGAATTGATATAGTCATTGCACTTGTCCTTTTGAGTAAATAAACACTTTATATTCTCTTGCTTTCTCATGTTATCCACCCCAACAATTGTGGCATCAGAGCCAAGTTCTAAATCCCCTAAAAGTCATTTCTAAATAAACCACTACAATGAAAATGAATACTTTCACGTTCAATTATGCACAAGTCCTCATTCCAATTTTTGAGAGTGAGAATTATGAAAATTGAAGTATCCAATTGAAGACCTTATTTATCTCACAAAATTTATGGGATATAGTTGAAGCTGAATTCGAAACACTAGCAAATGATGAAGAATTTGCAACATAGCAAGATGCAGATCAGAAGAAATACATAACGAAGGCTAGCAAACATAGGGCGGTCTCTACTAGTTTTTAAGCTAGAAATCTTGCACAAAATTATTCTCTTGAGCACTAAAGGGTATTTACTCAAGTGGGGTCCGATTAATGACTCAACTCTACGTTTTTCAAAACACATATAAGGTAAATTAAACCTAAGTCTAATAAATTAAAATGTCACACCCCAATTTTCACTTTCAAGGCATTAACTAATTATGAATCATCCCAAACTATGACAGTATACTAAAATACCATAAAATAAATCAATGTCAATCATCCACGTCATCTAGCTAAAAAAATCCCCAAATGAAAAATAAAAACTCGTTTAGATTACAATGAAAATCAGAGTGATAGTCTCCCTACTAACTAATAAAAGTTTTTTTCCAAAATGTTATTCCAAATTTAGAAATTTAAACTAAATGAAACATCTTTAGGCATCCACTTCATGATTTGCCTCACCATGCTAATCAACCTTCTCACTTAAGGTTTTGTCTTTCTCAATGCCAAAATCTGAAAAATACGTATATATCATAAGATGAACAATAAGCATAGTAGAAAATTCTTCTTAAACTCAAACAAGGTTTAGAAATCATAACATCAGGTAAGTCTCAATTTTAAAATAGAACATATAATTTTTGAGATAAAATAATGACAATTAATAAAGATCTGAAGTTTATGGTAAAAAACAATAAAGTTCATAGTAAGATAAAATAATTCACAAGCACAACTTATAAAATCACAATATCTCACGCAAACAAGTTGACAAGAATGAATCTACACAGCGAACAAATCTGGTTCACATCACACCACAATCAAAAACCATCCAATCAATCCCCGTAGGGCCATAATACTTTAGCAATGGCATATACTGAAGCATCGACAATGACAAATCCTTCTTAGGACTAATTTACTAACCCCCATCCTCGATCACCATGAACCAATAGTGCATATTCTTGAACCTCGCAAGAAACCAAGCAATTCCACTACAAGTAATAGAAAACCTTCAAACCCCTTAAGGTAAGAAAAAAAATATCTAAACACTCTATGATATAGATTCGAGCGAAATTCACATTCATTACACCCACCAATACAAGGGATAATTTCATTCTCTCACAAAATTCATATTTTCCATAATTCACAATTCCACAATTCTAAAAACACGAGTAATTTAATCGAAACATTCAAGAGATCATAAAAGTAATCATTCAAATTGCCAAAAACTTAAAATCTATGAGTTTTGTCAAGAACATGCCATTTTTTATATAAAACATGTAATTCTTTCAAGAAACGAATCATATTATCGAAGAGTGTAAAAACATTGAAGAACTATCATACTTAATTGAATAGGAATCAATATATGTGTGTGTGTGTGTGTAACCCTAACCCTCAATAAGTGGATTTGAGAAATGACCCCTACCTTTAATCTACAAATAATGTGATTCTATGCAAGTTTGATGCAATTTTCTTGCATTAATACTTCAGTATATAGCCCTTTTTCTTGTCTTCCAACTTATCCTAACTTCCTATGGTCAAAAACCATAAATAAGAACACTAAAACACGGCCCTAGGGTATTTGTAGTGCTAAAATGAAAAAAAAACACCCTAAAAATTAAGCATTGTTGTTTTTAGCAATGCGTCTAGATGCTACCAACTCTCTATTTCTTCTTTATTATGATGAAACACATAATTTCATTTTTGCGGTAGGCGATCAAACGGTTATGAGAGAGTCCAGATTCTGGTAACTTTCTATCCAAACTTCCGGCTGGATTTTGACTTGATTAGAGGTCGATTCATGAAGATTCGTGTTGGAGCTTTTTACCATACCCATGCATGTCAGAATCTTATTTCCCCCAATCAGTTACTTTTAAACTTATTATTTTCTTCAAAACATAATTTCAATTGATGGCTTCATGCGTAAAAATGTCATTTTAAATAACGTTTTGAATCTTGAGAATTTTTTGCAATTCTGGGATATATTTACAAATAAAATGTCATTTAAAATGACGCCTTTAAAGATGTCATTCTAAATGACATCTTTCAACAACTAATTTAAATGGTAACCAAACAGTGTTAGAAGTCATCTAAAGTTGTCATTTAGAATGACGTTCTTAAAAACATCATTTGGAATAATGTCTTTACGGTCATCATTCCAATTGATGTTTTTCATAATACTATTTTTTGTGATATTTAGTTTCATCATATTTTCAAGTTTGTTTTCAACTAATTTTTTTTTTGTATATTTAATTTCATCATGTTTCCATTTCATTTTAACTAAAAAAATTTGTTTAAATTCAAAGCATTGCTTTAAGTTCATCGAACCATGCCATGTTTCGCCAAAAAAATTATAAACCATGAACATACCCAAAAATGCAACTTTTGTAAAATGATATTTATGCATTAAAAAAACAAACTTATTACGTGAGACTGTATGAAAAACAGTCTTTCAATAATGTGGTTGATGTTCATAACAACATAGAGGTTGACCACATACACGTAAACTTAATGGAATAAAAGTGTCTCACGCATCATCATTTAAATCCAAAAATTAAGAAAGTGCAATTTTTGGGCATTATTTATTTATTATAATAGTGCGATAGAGTTGTGACGTTCTCTTTTGTTGCTTTTGTTTATCGAGAACGGTTGTTGTAATCTCCAACTTTTAATAGTGAAATCTTGTCGTTGTGTTTCGTTCATGGATGTAAGCTTATTTGTTAAACCGAACCACGTAAATCTTATGTGTTTTTATTTTTCTATTTAGTTGTGTTATTATTTTGCTTGTGGCTTTGGTTCATAACAAATTGGTATTAGAGTTATTGGTTTCAAGATGGCTACAACAAAATTCGAGATAAAAAAATTTGATGGTCAGAACAAGTTCAGTTTATGGTAGATTAAGATAAAGGCCTTACTTTGTCAACATGGTTTAACAAAGGCCATTAATGGATCTCTATCCAAAGAGACATATCAAGCTAAAGTTGCTAATATTGAAGAAAAAATACATAGTACAATTCAGTTGTCTCTTGTTGATAAAGTTATTCGTGAAGTTGTGAAGAAGTTTCTCGCCAACTGCTTTGTATACACTCAAGATGATAGAAGGTACACCTATTAATGAACATCTTGATGAATTTAATAAAATTATTATTGACTTGAAAAATATTGATATTAAAATTGGGGATAAAGATCAAGCCCTGATTGTGTTATGCTCAATGCCTGATTTGTTTGATAATTTTGTTAATTCAATGTTGTATGGGAGAGATTCAATCTCTTTAGTTGATGTGAAATCCTCTTTGAAATCTAAGGAGTTACGTACAAAATTAAACGTCATAGTCTTTGCCATGCAACCTAACAACCTCTTAAGAAATTGGTATGCAATGTGAATAGCATCATAAGTCTTCTTACAAAGAATAACGTGAGCCATTTTAGAAAATCGATCTACTACCATAAAATATAATCGTTACCAAGCCCTGTCTTGGGCAAGCCCATGCTGCTATCAGTCCAAGGCACTACTAGAACAAGTAAAGGGGTGTACAGTTCAGTATTCTGTGTCTTTCTCATTGTGGTTCACCTTCATATTTTTCTTGGTCTATATCATGCGAGTTATAGTAGTCCTAGGGAATTTTTTCGGTGTCTTGAAGTTGTAATCTTCCTATTAATGATTGTGACAACTTTTATAGGATACGTACCACCTTAGGGTCAGATGAGCTTTTGGGGGCTACAGTAATTACAAGCTTAGCCAGCGTCGTACCTGTAGTATGAGATACCATAGTGACTTGGCTTTGGGGCGGTTTCTCTGTGGACAATGCCACCTTAAATCGTTTTTTTAGTCTTCATTATTTACTCCCCTTTAATTTTGTAAAAACAGTGAAGTTTAGGCCGAGGGTCTGTTTATAAAGGGTCTCCATGATAGTTTCTCTAACAATAATAGAGGTCAATCCGTTGAAAGAAATTTAGATAAAAAAAAAAAAGGAAAATCTTGATATGGATTACAGTCTATGAATAAACAAAATAATGTTGAATGTTTCTATTGTCACAAAATTGGTCATTATAAGCGTGATTGTTTTAAGTTAAAAAATAAAGGTGGATAAAAAAATAAAATTCTTCCAATTCCTCTAGTGCTGCTAGTGTTGCAGAAGATACATCTGATGGTTCAAATAATTTCCTTCCAGTTGTTGTTTCTGATGGACATTTTAATGATGAATAAATTTTTGATTCGGGTTGTTCCTATCATATGTGCCTAACATGGATTGGCTTACCACCTATGAGTTAATCAATGGTGTATTAATCTTCATGAGAAGTAATATTGCTTGCAAGACAGTTAGAATAGGTACTATCCAAATTAAGACACATGATTGGGTTGTGAGAACTTTGACAAATGTACGGCATATTGCAGAATTAAAGAAGAATGTTATTTCTTTGGGTACTTTAGATTTCACTGGTTACAGGTTTTCTACTGAAGGTGGAGTTATGAAAGTTTGCATGGGTTCCCTAGTTGTGATGAAAGATAAAAATATTAATGACCTCTATGTTCTTCAGGGTGATAATGTGATTCGTATAGCTAGTGTGTCATTTTCAAAAATTTCAGATTCTGATACTACCTAGTTATGACATATGCGTTTGGCTCACATGAGCGAGAGGGGCATGGAAGTCTTATATAAACAGGATTGCTTAACAACACAAGAAATTGAAAAACTTGATTTTTGTGAGCATTGTGTCATCAGAAAACAGTGTAGAGTCAAGTTCAGTACATCTATTCACAGGACTAAAGGTAAAGGGTGGCGCTCAGTATCTTTTGACATTTATTGATGATTATTCAAGGAAGGTTTAGGTGTATTTTTTGAAATGCAAGAGTGATTTTTTGGGACTTTCAAGCAATGGAAGACTTTGATTAAGAAATAGACATACAAGAAAGTCAAGCGTCTCAGAATAGAAAATGGTTTGCAATTTTGTGGAGGTGAATTAAATGAGTTCTACAGAGATGAAGACATTGTCAAATATCGTACTGTCCAGCCTATTCCACATCAAAATAGGGTTTCAGAGAGGATGAACAAGACTTTTTTGGAGATAGCGTGTTGTATGCTCTCTAATGCATGATTGTTTAAAGATTTTTGGGCTAAGGCTATTAGCATTGCTTAGTATTTGGTTAATCATTCTCCATCCACTGCTATTGAGTTAAAGGCTCCTCATGAGATATGGTCTAGTACTCCGACTAATTATTCTGATTTAAAAATATTTATTTGCACTGCTTATTGTCATGTAAATGATGGTAAAGTTGAGCTTAGGGCTAAAAAATGCATATTTATTGGTTATGGTAATGGTGTGAAAGGATATAGATTGTAGTGTTCTGATCCTAAATCACCCAAGTTTATAATCAGTATGGATGTTGTATTTGATGAATCTTCTATGTTTTTTTCAATAAAAGAGTTTGTAGTTTCTATAGGGAACGAACAGGGTTATAGCAATGAGGTGGAGCTACGAATAGAAGCTTCACAGAAAGTACTTGAAAGTACTTCTTGTCAATCTATTACAGATTTTCCTAGTTCTAATTCAGGTCATGATCCATAGGAGGAGCAGTAATATAATATTGCAACAGCCAGGGAAAAGAAGCAAATTAGACCCCTTCAGAAATATGGGTATGCAGACTTGGTTGCTTATGCACTGACTATAATAGAAGAGTTTTGTGTTCAGAGCCTTCCATATATTCAGAAGCTGTCACAAGTAGTAAGTCTTCATATTGGGCTATTGCTATGGCTGAAGAAATTGAATCTCTTCATAAGAACCAAACTTGAGAATTAATGAAGTTTCCTAAGGGTATGAAGATTGTTGGTTGTAAATGGGTTTTCAAGAAAAAGGAAGGAATTCCATGAGTTGAATCTGCAAGGTAGAATACACGATTAATTGTAAATGGCTACAATTACAGATGGTGTGGATTTCAATGACATGTTCTCACTAGTTGTGAAACATAGCTCTATTCGTGTACTATTTACCATGGTTGCATCACTCAATTTACAGTTTGAGCAACTTGATGCAAATACAACCTTTCTACATAGTGAGCTTGAGGAAACTATCTACATATATCAACCAGAGGGATTTATTGTGCATGGTAAAAAAGATCATGTTTGCTTATTGAATAAATCATTATATAGTTTGAAACAGTCTCCAAGGCAGTGGTACAAACGTTTTGACACCTTTATGGTAGGTTACTCTAGGAGTAATTATAATAGTTGTGTGTATCACGGACAGTTGTCAAATTGTTCTTTTATATATTTATTGTTATATGTGGATGACATGCTTATTGCTGTTAAGAGCATGTTAAAGATTGACATGTTGAAGAAACAATTGAGTTCCGAATTTGAGATGAAGATTTGGGTGCTGCAAAGAAAATTTTGGATATGGAGATTTAGAGGGATAGGAGAGCATGTACGTTATATTTATCTCAAAAGAAATATATTGAGAAAGTTATTGAGCAGTTTGAGATGCAGAATTTGAAGCTCGTGAGTACTCCACTTGCAGCTCAATTTAGACTTTTAACATCTTTATCACCACAGAGTGAGAATGAGGAGCAGTTTATGTCGTGTTCCTTATTCTAGTGCAATTGGTATCATCATGTATGCTATGATTTGCACTCGTCCGGATATTTCAAAAGAAGTTAGTGTGGCTAGCCGTTACATGTCTAATTCAGGGAAGGTTATTGATAGGTTGTGACATGAATATTTCATTATTTGAGAGGCAATATAGATGTTGGCTTACTATTTGGTAGAAGAGATGATATAGAATCTATAATTGTTGGTTATGTTATGTGGGTGATCTAGATAAGAGGAGATCTCTGATGGGTTATGTTTTTACTTTATTTAGGTGCACTGTAAGTTGGAGGACGTTCCTATAGTCTACGGTTGCTTTGTCTACCACAGAGGCAGAATACATGACAGTATCAGAAGCAATTAAAGAAGCAATTTGGTTAAGAGATTGAGTCTGTGATTTGGGCTTAAAAGATGAGGTGACTACTATATTTTGTGATAGTCAAAGTGTAATACATTTGACCAAAAATCAGATGTATCATAAAAAGGTCAAGCACATTGATGTTAGGTATCACTGCCTTAGTGAGGTTATGACTCAAGGTATTGTAACAGTGAAAAAAGTTGTTACAGTGGTGAATCCAGCAGATATATTTACTAAGTTGGTACCAATGCTCATGTTCAAGCATTGTTTGGGCTTGATTGGTATTTACACTGTTTGAATTGGCCCCTACGGGGAGAAAACAGCAGTCAAAGTTCAATTTGATTGGATTGGATGACTTGTTATAATACAAGCCAAGGTAAAGATTTGTTAATTATAGCTTGTATTTGAATTCCACTAATTGAATTATATTTGGAGGATTCATGCGGCAAATAACTCAGTAGTGTTTGTTTGGGATTTAAACATCTCAAAGTTTTTATCTTACATGAGAGTTCTTATTAAAGATGTATTTTATTTGTTTTGGAATTACTTGGAACAACGCTCACTGTCTAATCTAACACGTGATCGACTTCATGGTTTTTTGACTTTTGTGATATTTAGCCAAAATTGGCTTGGCCAAGAAGTATGAAGAAATAAAGGCAGCAGACGTCTTCTCTAACGACTCGGTAAAACGGCAACGCCGACGGCGATAAAATTGGGATTCCTCTTCGGGAAAATTAATCTTGGTGGAGAGAGAATTATTTGGGACACTATCTATATAATAAAGTAGAAAGATTTTGAATTCAAGAGATAGAGCAGCTCAGATCGTTTCGAGATCAAAAAAGACATTATCCAACGGCCGACGATATTTCAAACTGTCTCAAACTATTGACGTCTCAGATCGTTTCGATCCGACATACCATATTAGCTCTTGAAAATATTTTGCCGCTCAAAACTTTTAGTTTCCAAAACTAACATCTCTATATTTAATTCTCCAACTCAATCAAATCCAGCAATTAAGTGATCTCTCATTCCTTAACTCTCTTTCTCTTTCCCTAAAATACAGATGACAACTCTTATCATTATCTCCATGATTTTATTTCCTATGTTAAGAGATCACTTTCTATATTGAGACATTGACTGTCTCTCACACTCTCATATTTCATAATTCTCTTTCCAAACTGAGACATATGTTTCCCCCAAAATTATATCCTAATGGAGCTCTGCTCTCCATCATTACTGTTCATATCACACACACATCTTTACTATACATATATATAGTACAACGATCGAAGACATACTATATCTACATGTTATATCTAGGATAAGTTTCATCTAAACACCACGCAGTACCTATAACAATAACTTTGTCTCTATCCGTAGATAAAATAATAATTTAATTAAATATTTTGTGAAAAATAATAAAATTATCTTTTATTATGTAAATAAACTAAAATGTCATCAATTCTTTCCTCATTATATATGCGTTAGCCAACCAACAAACGTAATTTCAATCATTATATTATCCCAATGAATTTTTTATTTTAAAACGTAGTATGATAACTTTGTTATAATATTAGTCATCATATTATCACTTATTTGGTTACATAATCGAGTTTTTCTAATTTTTATATTTTTTTTATCATAATAATTTTTATAGTTAAAAATAATTTTTTTTAATAAAAATTACAATTGATAAATTCAACGTCAAAATCTCATTCATTTCTAATTCTTTTACTATCATATGTCCTCCACAACATACCCCGACCGCTCCTCATACATCATACTTTATATATAAAATTTAAAATTATTTGATAAAATTTAATATTAATTGAATAAATTTGATCTAAATTTTGATAAATTTAAATATTAATTTAGTTTTAATTTGATAAAATTAAATATTAATTTAGTATTAATATGATTGAATTTAATGTTAATTGAATAAATTTGAATGTTGTTTTAATAAAATTGAATGTTCATTTGTTGTTAAATTAAAGAAATGACATTAATTTGATAAGGTTAAATTTAAATTAATGGAATTTAATATTCTATTTAATAAATTAAATAGTTTAATTTAATAAAATTGAATGAAAATTTGATGTTGATTTAATAAAAATATATAATAACTTAATATTAAATTAAAGAAATAATATTAATTTGATGAAATGAAATATTAAATTAATATAACTAAATGCTAATTTGATAAAATTAAATGTGTTGATTTGAATATTTGATGAGATGAAATGTTAATTTAGTTTAAGTTAAATAAAGAAAATTAATTTGATAAAATTGAATTAAATTTATCAAAATAAAGGCTAATATAATAGAACTAAAATGGAGTGTATTGAAATTTCAAAATTAAGAGAGGGTGTTGTTAAAGTTAGGTTTATTTACAAGTAGTGTTGTTAAAGTTAGGTTTATTTATATGGAGTTTGGATAAATTTTACCTTATAAAATGCTCAAAGATATTTCTATAAATCAACCATGGCCATTAACTGTGTAACCCGGCAATCACTAACAAGGAGTGGCAGTGAAATTTCAAAATCAAAAGGAGGGATCATTGAATTTAAACCTAACTAGATAAGGATTTGGATGAAATTTTCCCTTATATTTATACAAATCTATATAATAAAACACATAGGAAGTTGAATAGTATCCCCTATACATTCCCGCCCCAAAACATCATATCACTCATTTTTATCACATGTTTAACCATTTAATATTTGATTAATTTATAATTTAACATAATTTTTATTTCAGATATTATCCATACACAATAGTATAGATCTGTTAAAAAAATTTATCGAATTACATATTTTGAGAAAATATTAGCAATATATTCAAGAAAATAATGGGTAAAAATAAATTTTGAATGATTTAATCAAATAAATGAAGAAAAAAAATTATTATTTAATATAGTGATATAGATATTTTAGGACTGAATTTTTTGTTCTATTGTGCTTTCAGGCACATGTTATAACTAGTTTATTATAATAGTGTGATAGAGTTGTGATGTTCTCTTTTGTTGCTTTGTTTATTGAAAACAGTTTGTAATTTCTAATATTTAATAGCGAAATCTTGTCTCTATATTTTGTTCGTAAACAGACACTTGCTTGTTTAGTTGAACCACATAAATCTTGTGCGTTATTATTTTTCTATTTCGTTGTGTTATTATTTTGGTTGTGTCTTTGTTTTATAACACAAAAAAATCGTGATAATTAAAGTTTATAATACAAATAAATTCATATTAAATATAATGCAAATTAAGATTTGATTCATACAGATAAATGGCCTAATATAGTATTGAAAATCTAAGATTTATTAAAACAGATAAATTCAAAACAAAAGAATCATGAAAAACAAAGTGTATAATAAAAATAAATTTATTAAATTCTCAATTTTTTTTTTGTTGTAATTCAAAAGATATTGAATAGATGAGACGGTTTCAATGTCATTAACTGGCTTATTATCCATGCAAGCTTTCGACCAATGCTTTCTTTCTGATACATCAAGATGATTTTTGTTCAATGACAACTCAATGCATCTAAACTCAATGAAAGATGCCTCAATTTCAACCACTAGGTCATCCTTGATCATGCTTCTGATCATGTCCTTCCTCATAGTCACGACTTCAGGCCACGTTCTTTTTTTGCCATCACCTTAAACCCTTCACACCTTCAAAATTGATCATATCAATCCTTTTTATTTTGTTCATTTCTATGAATTGCATATTCCCAGACCCTTTTCCCTCTCTGTTTTCCCACTCTCATGTCATCTATCTCTCCATCTCTCTTTTTCTGATAAGGTATCTCCCCCATCTCTCTCCTGCCCCTTTACAACGGCGCAGCGACCAAAGAGCAAGGACGACCAAACCTCTCGGAGCACTCTCATAGGTGATTTGTGTGTGTGTCTCTCTCCCTCCCCCTAACCAGGATCTGCCATCACCCACAACCTCACACCATCCAACAGCCCCACATCAAGCAGTCGACCAACCCCATCCCACCACTGACCCACCGAACTCACAGCCACCATCACGGCATATGAAACAACCCAACAACCACTCCGCTGTCTCCCATCCCCATAGACCCACCACATAGCCACCCCACAAACACAATCACAGACTTATGAAACCACCCAAATAGCCACCCCAACACCACCATAGCCCCATCGTTCGCCACTACCAAGCAGTAAATTACTGCCCTCTATCAATTATGAGCAATGCTACGTGGACTTAAAAAATAGATTTGATAATTTCAACCATTAATTTTACTGTGGTCCCAGCATTTATTGGGACCCACTACCTATTTAATGGTTAAGATTATCAAGTCTACTTTTTGACTATAGTTTTTAAGTCTATTTAGCATTACTCATCAATTATAGAAGAGAGAAGAAAACAAAAGAGAATCAAAAGATATAAATGAAGTAATGAAAGAGAGAGGAGAAAAAGAGCAATGTTATTGAGACATAATGAGTTGTCACCGATGATATGATAATGAATTTATTAATACTACAATGAGACTCATCATTAAATACATTTCACTATTATTTCATTGGTGACAACTCATTATGTTTTCAAATTATGTCATTCAATTATATCTCAATAGCATTAGTGGGAGAAAGAATCTAATAAAAAATAAAGATGAGTGACAATGACAGGGGAGAGAGAAAATGAATTGTGGGGAGATAGAGGAGAGAGAGAGAGTGGCATTTTAAAAAAAAATTTAAATAGAATATATTAGATGACCAAAAAAAGTCACCCTAAAAGTACTGTGCTTACATTTAATTGCTTAAAAGAGCATTTGGATGGATTGTTGACCAATTTTTACTTTTTAAAACTTACTAGTAACAGGTGTGTTTGCTCAAAAAAAATTTGAAGTCCAAAGTATAACGTTGATTTTGTTGACTGCTACTACAGATAGACTATCTTCAGGTAGGAAGAATTTGAACACTTAGTTGTGTAACTGTATAACTGATAAGTTATTGGGTGATAGCATGATTGTATATATAACATAACACATTTTTGTTGATAATATTGAAAATGAAATTATCATTGAACGTTGTCAAAGTATAAAAAATTATAGAAGTCAATGGTAAATGCCTATATCTAAAATCGTTTTTGTTAAGGATTATAATTAGCCTCTTTTTGTTATTTTTTTTCTTTGTACACCTCACGTATATCATTATTAGCCCTTATGTATTTATTAACATTTAAATATCAATCACAATTGAATTATATATGTATCAACTTATAATTACTAATCGATGTACACATGCGTTGCACGTGAATCATTTTGAGTATGAAAATTTTATATCTTGAAGATGTCAACCACTTGTCCAAAATGCAAAACCATAATAATTATTGTTGATTAGAAAATTCACCAATGAAAACCCCTTAAAAATTCAAGTTAAATTAATTTTAATAGAATTTTCTGTGCGAATACAATGTTCTCCATTCATCTTTGTAACTCTTGTTTTCGTAGTTTATCCTCTTTTTTTGTTTGCATGATTTGAGTTATTTGCAATATAAACTAAAGTAGAAAAAAAAAAACAAAACCAACATGAATCAAGCATATACTTTGTGATGATCAATTTGAGTATATAAAGAATAAATATCTTTAAAGCACGTTGCAAGACAATGTTTTACGTCCTAAAACTTAGTAAATAGTGATAAGCAAAGCTATAAACAATCCTCATCTAAAGTAGAGAAAAAAAAATTATGAATCTAAACCTACAGAAAGAACGCATATTTCTTAGCATATACAAATAATGTGAACACATAACTTTAAAATGGACTTTATAGTTAGGAAATCAAAAAATTTTCAAAGTATAGAAGATAAAAGGACTAACATTATGAATAACTAACACTTTATAGTAGTATAAATCTTAATATAAACATAGATTTATTAAGGTAAGAAAAAAAAGAGAGAAATATGGAAGGTCACTTAATAAATAAATGTATTTTATAATGAACAACATTTATGTTATACTCATTTAGATTACATGATATTTTGGATATTCAATAAATGTTAGAGGGTAAAAGAGTGAAACAAAAGTTTTTTCATTATGTGTACATTTAGAAATGGTATAGATCTATCAAGATATATACAAAAATTTAAAACTTATTAAAGTGCCCACCCAATTGTGAATTCTTGGATCTGCCCTCTTACCACCACAAGCAAGTCCTAGCTACTCTATGAAGCATAGGTACGGATACGTGATACGGCTACGATACGATACAGATAGGGCAATATGACAAAGTCTAAAAAAGTAGGATACGGATACGACCAAGATACGACTATAATAAAATATATTTAATATTTTATTATTTTCAAATAGCTTAATACTTATATATTTTAATATTTTTTTAATATACAATAAGAAAAATTACTAATTTTTTTTAGTTTCAAGAAAATATATATCGTATCGCTGTAATATATTCACAAAGTGAAGTGACTAATTAAAAGAATCAAAACTAATATTTACTTAGTATTTAGAAGTAATTTTTGCTAAAATAATAATGTAATAACTTTATTTTATGCTCTTTTGACATGTAATTGTAAATAATACTTAAGAAACACTCATGTGAATTTTAAAGTAATATGAATTTTTTGTTAATGTATTGTATGGTATGTGAATTTGAAAAGAGATGTTAAAAGTTCAACTCAAAAATTATATGTTACTCGACCACAAAATTATCCGTGAAGCATCATAATATTTAATTATTATCAGATACATATAAGGTGTATTCGATACGTATCTTCGAGTATCCGACGAGTATCGTATCCGATACAGTATTGAATACGAGTATGTAAACCTCAACGAAGTATCCGTACTTCATAGTAGCTACTTTAGGTGCTCTCCAAGAGATTCCCCCTTTCCTCCCACCAAGATTGCATACTTGTGACCAAAAAAGTAAAAACCTTGTATTCTTGATAAAAAAAAAATGCATGTGCGATGGAAAATTATATTTTGGTTTCTTTAACTTCAACAATGTCGTTTAACTCAAATTTGTTTTCAACTATCACATTTCTCACATTGCACATCTAACAATTATTATTAGTTTTGTATTACTTCCTCAACTATCACGTTTTCATATTGTACATACCTCTAATTATAGTTATTCATTTCACGTTGGCCAACTTGCGAATATTGAAAAAATATATTTATCACAAACAATTTCCCATCCAATACATAGCAAATGTCCGGTTTTGAGAAAATGTGAAACCAATTAAATAGTTGGTTATAAAATGTAACAAATTCAATACTTGAGAGGCCAAAGTGAGATCAGAATCATAATTATGGGTTAATTTCCGTTTATAAAAAGTGGTAAGAGCAAGAGTTACAAGCTTGTATAGAAATCCTTTTCAAAATTTATTTAAAGAAGGAATCGGCCAATGCTTGTGATACTTACTGAAAATGCAAACCAAAAGAGGAGGAATCTATTAGGTAACTGCTGCTAATGGTGTATTTTAACCAACCCTAATTACTCTCAAACAAACACAATAAACTACTCTGCTACACACATTTTGCTAAGTTTCATATGCTCGTCACCCTCGTCCAATTTCCTTGGTTGTTAGAGCCAGTTGTTTTCCAACTCTTTCCGCTAAAGGGAGAGTAGGAAAGCAGAATCCTATTTGTTGTAGTGCTATTTTGTTGAAAAATTGTTATATTCAACAGAACTTAAAAGTTCTGATCCATTTTGATAAAGTCTGATCAAAATCGATTTCATATCTGATTGATAAAATATACATACTCCCTATCCACCTTTCTTAAGAATAAAAATTATAATCCCAAAATTCAAACCAATCAGAAAATCCTGAATTCCTATATGTACCGATACAATCATCATTCAATCAATTTAAGATCATTGAATGCGATTGAAAGACATCATGCTATATCTACACTAAACTAATTGAATCGGACCTCAACCAATCTCTTGTTCGACAAGTCATTAGGTAACGTATTGATTTGCACAAGAAAGAAAGACAAACCCTTTGAAAACTTTTATTGTTTGACAACCAAAAATCTCACACTTATTACCACAATTTTTGAATTCACAAGCAGAACAAGTACAAATGTGAACCCACTTGACCAACCCTTTGAACCCACAAAGCCACACTCTAGTACATGTTTTTTCAGGTAAAAGCAAAGAGTGCAAGTTGTGTCTACTTCTTGGGTGCAAAAGTTGACTTGATCTCCTCTACTTCCTTGGTATCAATTTGGAATGCTATTGTCAACACATTATCTGGCACCGGTGGTGAAGCTCCGAATAGTGTGGCAGCGATGACTTGAACCCCAGGCAACTGACTATTGAACCCGGCAATGACAGCCGCAGGAACCTTGCCATTATTCTTTTGGAAATGGACAAGACCTCTTGGGAACACAAAGTTCTCACCTTGCACAATGTGCTTGGATATGAGGACATTGGCAGTGGTTATGAATCCAACATCCAATTCACCTTCAAGCATGAAAATAATCTCGGTGGCGCGTGGGTGTGTGTGTGGTGGATTTAGGCCACCCGGGGCATAGTCAATGCGTGCCATCGACACTCCAAGAGTGTTGAGACCAGGGATTTGCATTACATCAGCTGGAGTCACTATGGAGCCAACTGCGTTGTTGATGACTCCTGGTTTGGCTAGGCCAGCAAAAAAGAAATCTGTCGCGCTGGCATTCTTTTTGCAGACAAACCCATTTATAGTTATACCTGTTTCATGCATATACACATTATTCAATTGAAGATTAACCCCATTTCTAGCCCTTAGTCCTAAGAAATTGTAGTTTTCTTCATTTATCATACTAAGATATGAGGCTTGTTTGGTAAAGAGTGATAGAGCAATAGGCAGTCGACACAATAGAAGTGGTGAACACTAAATAATTGAAATTCAGATCTTTTCAAGCTATTTTAAATTGAATTTAGTACTAGAAATTGTTTTCCTTCCCATCAATACAAAGAAGAAACAACATAAAGTAGCTAGAGCTAGCCCATAATAGATTGGGGTTTTAAATGTTTTAATTTTGTAAATTCTCTTCTACGGTTGAGAAAATGTTTGGATGAGAAGTCAATCATGCAAATGATCACAAAGTAAATGGGTGTCAATTTGCATTAGAGTTTGAACATGAGAAAAAAAAAAGTTTTGGGTAATCAAATACCAGAAGTGAGATCAGCAACACAAACATCTTGAAGCATGTCTGGATCTGCAGAAACTTTGTAGGAGCAAATGGATGTCATGATCATAAGCATCACAACTGTAAGTATACCAGCTCCTGCCATGATTGGAAATAATGGAGGCTAGAGAAAAAGAGAAAGAAACAGAGACAGATAGGAAGAGAGAAAAGGCGGGAGTTGGCAAGGGAGAAGGAAGAATGGAGACTTATTTATAAGGAGATAAGGGCATTTTTTTTTTTGGGGGGGGGGGGGGGGGGAAGGAAACAGAGAGAGAGAGGTCATTTTCATGCTCTCGTTGAAGGGACTCTATCTAAGGAAGGTTGGCTTGAAGTACTCGAGGCATGAGTTAGGCAAATTGTATTGAAGCAAAATTTTCCGTATGACCTCATATATTGATCAATCAACCAAAAAACCCACTTTCATCTTTTTCCTTATAGAAAAGCCACGTGGTACAAATAAATGAGCAATGTCGTTGATACTTAATGTATTAATATAATTTGTTAACCTCATTCATTTTAACTTTTAGATTGACTATAGACTCTATCAAACATTAGTACTTGATGTTGATCTTATGATTCTAATAGAACAACATCAGATCAAATTCTTAAGTTTAAATAATATTACTCATAATAAAATAATATTGAGAGCACTGTTATTTTTAGACATATAATAATGCGGAGAAAGGATTCGTATCGCTATAGGTGTTTTCCCCATGGTTTAGCTGAGCAGTCCACATTATAATAAATGGTGTTATATAACAGAGTTTACTTGAAAATAAAGTTTCTATGTTGCTTTCATATTGTTTTTAGTTAAGTGACAGAATTAGTCAACCCTGTGGAGAGTAGGTAAAAGGTTGAATAATTTAGAAAAAATGTAAGGACATCTTCCCCAATCCAAACCTACTCTAAAGAATCTCACAATTTTCTACTAATTAAAACTCCGTTTATATCATTTTACACAATAATAAATATAGGTAATTTAAAATCTCAAATTTTATCTCTGACTAAGAGTAACTCGTACCTAAATGTACGGTACAATATGAATGATTTAATAGAAATGTTGGTGGCCGTTGGATAAGTTTATTTGATACCGTTGGATGGACTTTATAGAAGTCTGCCCTATTTTATATTATAAATTATAGATTATTCATCCAACTAGATAAAATAATTGAAATGTAGAAAGATATGTTTAGGATGCCTTCCTCCTCAATTACTTAACTCTCGTATATATGATTTATTAAAGTGAAAATTTTATTCACACCCTTTGTAGTTAGTTTTAAATTCAATGACATCCCTCCCAATCCTAAAATTTTACTGCACTCCCTTCTGGTTCATATGTTCATTTCAATCAAACCTTTTACCACGAATCTCTGACAAATCAAAAATGCTTATATCATATAATTCTTTTTCCAAAAATACCTATACTACCCTTCTATACTATCCTTTTTTTTTCTAATATATTTAAATCTATTGAAATTATTTTTGACACAGAATAAAATTATTCAACATAATAAGGTCAAAAAATTATACAAACAAAAAAAAATAAAAAAAAATAAGTTTAACATTTTACCAAAAATAAGGTTAATTATAGACATTTTCAATTGATCCCAATAAATTTTTATCATTTTAATTTTGTTGTAATATTAGTCATCATATTATCATTCATTTAATAAAATTTAATATATATTAAAAATAAAGTTTCATCCATTCAGATTTTGAGGTTGAACAAGTAGCCATTCCCCGCTCTTCTACATTGTTGTCTATGTGACCATTCCTTCTATCTTTCGGTTCTCTCTTTTCAACTTCCCACTTTTAACACTACTAGAATATTAAACGGTTAGAGGGGAAACGGGGTGGAGATATTCGAAGGGGATAGCTATGTAAAAAAATCCTGTGCATCAAAGAGGTCCTCTGCTTAGTATCTGCATATGCTAAGTTTTGTTCCTCTAGATGGTTTTGTCTGCACTAGTTTCTTTTTTTTTTTTTTTGGTTAAGTAAACAGTGTATTGATACCAATGAGAATATACAAGTAAAGACATCACTTGTCTGTCTGAATCATGCAAGACAAGTTCCATACATAAACAAAATAGAAAAAAAATCTGAGGATAATGCTGAGAGCTTTTAGTATTCTCCGAAGATTTTAACCAAAAGCATTCTATGTTATAGCATATAATCTATATCATGGACAAAAGAGAAATGGGTAGCTGCCATGATTGAGCAAGTCTTCTATTCTCAATATTATCCTTGATCTTCAGAGACATTAATCTATTCCTGAATGTATTGATGATGATCTGGTGGACAGTCTTAGGATCCTTCTACTGGTTCTTGAAAAACCTTTGGTTCCTCTCATTCCATATCATGTATATAGTTGCAGCAAGACAGAGTTTCTTGATCATAGTGGCAAGATTCTTCCCCTCCCAATTGTTGGCAGACTGGATGATAAAATCATGCCAAGGTAAGTGTTGCCAAGGCTGATGGCACTTCTCCAGAACATTTTTCCAGATCCTTTCTGAATAAGTGCAGTTAAAGAATAAATGACAGTGAGTTTCAGGAGCAACTCTACACAGGACACACGTTAAATCCACACTTTGCATATAGCTATGAATGTGATCCTTTGTTGAAAGCCTGCATCTAATAGCGAGCCAAAGTATGAAGCTCATCTTTGGTATACACTGGCAAAACCATAGAAGCTTGTGCCAGGGAACCATAGGCTGATTATACCTTAATTCCTCTAGGGCTGAAGCAGAGGAAAAGGAGCAATTAGCGGTCAGCAACCATTTAATCACATTTAAATTCCTAAGTGAGCTGATTAGTGCTGTGTACTTGACAGGTGTAGCTTTGCCCCAAATTATATATGACTTTACAGAGAGTTCACCTCCACCAACATGGTTTTATTTACCATGAAAGTTCTACTACAATGCCTTCCAAGTTTATCTTGCAGCTCTTGAAAATAGAAGATATAGAAGATTAATAATACTATTTAAAACTAATTTTCTGATCTAACGCACTACAAATGTTGGATTGACATTGGACACCATGTTGGAAAAATGGTTATGAAAAATAAATTAAAATAGAACTCACACATTAAAATTAGTGGGATCATGATTTAATTATTTGTTTAAAACCATTAATATTTGAATGAGAAATTATGTCTCAAAAATTATTAATTTTATGGGTATAATATACTGAATTTTTAGATTCAGAGTGGGGTTAAAAATGAATCAGATCGAAGTAGTGGACGAAATACGCAATGGAGGCCGAAGGTGGCGCATTGCTTTGGTTGCCATGCTTGGCGCCTTGGCAAGTGGGCCCAAGGCCTTGGCGCATTGGCTTGGAGCACCCCCCCCCCCATGGTCGCCTCGTTTCGTCTCGTCTCGCCTTACTTTATAGTCTGTTGTTTTCGTTTGTGAGTGTTTACCCCAAATCATCTTTTAAATTAATTTTTAAAATACACACCACACGTAATTGTTGTTGTTCAGAGCGTGTCTCTAAACAGGTGTGGCAAACAGTGATGTCCCTTGCTTATTCAGTTTAATTGAACAAGGGCTTAGAGTCTATAAAAAGGCGACCTCTACTGTCATTTAAAATACCAAAACACCAAAATTCAGGAACAATTATTCTGACTTTTATACTTTTCTCCCTCAGCATACATATTGTTGCATTGTTGGTCTTCTTCATCGGTTCAAGTATAAGGCACAAAGTTGTGCTCGCTGGAGTCTTGGAAATTGAAGTGCTGGTTCTCCAAGAACGTAAATATATTTTATCTTGGGAAACAAATGCTCATCAACCTTGAGCACCAAGAGGGAGTAAATTTATCTTAAGGAGAGTGTGGATATAGGGTTCAGATTTGTTCTGGTTTTCTGATTTTGATCGTTGCTCTTGTTCTGCGTCTATGTGAGTGCATTATTTTGTTTTATACAGTAGACTTTCTGTTTTAGATTTGCAACACTTGTTAAGTTTTCTAAATCTAATTAGAATCATTTGGAAGACGGTACATTAGACATAATTGTAAAAACACATACAGAAAAAAATGTGTTGTAAAAAAGTACACTACTGAGATACATAGACTTAACTGACCATTTTCTAAAATTTATTTTCCTAAAATCGATTTTAGGAATATATCTTAAATTAATTAGGTATGCAGTGATAAGTCTTAATCGTTGGGTTTTAGGAACATTACTTTCCTAAAAACGATTTTAGGAATATATCTTAAAATTAATTAGATACACATTAATGAGACTTAACTGTTGGATTGTAGGAACATTAATTCGTGAAAAACTTTATCTTCGAAAAACGGTTACCAGTTCTTCTTCCTTTACAAAACTATTTCATCTTCATCAGCAAGAAGCCCTAAATCATTCTCTAAACATCTACATGGTTTTCTCTAAAAGGAAAATCTTATTGGTCCACCAGTTTAGATTTAAGTTCATATGTATTTTCCACATAGTGTAACATAAACAATGTAACAATGCAGTATAACAGTGTAACACAAACAGTGTTCAATAGTTTTGTGGATGTGGTAACAAATTCAAAACAGAGCTGAACTGTTACAATGAAATTATATGCAAATATATATTTGACAAAATGTAATAGTACAGTGTTTTGTGTAAGTAATTTTTTACACTATTATTTTTACACTGTAAACGCATATGCGAGATGAACTTCAGTTATTATGTTCGCATATAAAAAAAAAAATATAATCACTTTTAAAATGACTTACATAATCCTAATAGAATCATAAAGTCAAATTTTGTAATTGCTTAGATTGAATTATAAGTATGAAATGATGTTTCAGACTTGCACTGATAAATTGATTCCAGGCCGAAGAAGAAGAAGACAACAAATGATATTATTGCAAAATTTAAAATTCAAACCAAATGAGTTATCTTCAAAATAGACGGAAGAATCAATTCTTCCATCAAATTAGGAGATTTTTAATGCATAAATATAATTTGAAAAAAAAAAATTTCAAAAATAATCGCATGATTTAAGAGATGACACAAATGTAAAAGGAAAATCCAAAATTTTCAAATTATGTTCTTGTACACAATTAAGATATAAAATTAAGGACTTCCTTACTTTATATTTTTTTCCTGTGTGCTTTTTTACAATTAAACCCAATTTAGTATATCCCGTTTCAATTTACCGATCTAATTATATACACAATATTTTGGATAACACACCATTCATTGCAGGCCCATGCACTAGGCTATTAAGGTCATTGCTTAGGGCCCAAATGGGAAAAAAAAACTTCGGTCCCCAAATTAAACTTGTGTACAATATTATTAAACTTAATTTTTGGGCTTAATTTGATACCTTAATGTATTTTGACCCTTGAATTATTAATAGGGACTAACATTGAATAATTTCTCTAAAAATTGATTACCACAATTTACTAGGTGTCAAATTAGGTTCCTAAATTAAATGCAAGTAATATTATTGTAAATTTTTTTATAATTTCTTACAAAAAAAAAATCTAGGGCCTAGAGTTCGCGAGCAGAGGTTTTTTTATCTTGCCCAATGTTTATGGTATATGGAAAATATGTGCTATCACCTAATAAAATATTTTCTATCTTATAGTCAAACTAAATTGTTTAATTTGTTGTTTATCAACTAACAGTTACAAATTGTAACTATATATATATATATATATATATATACTAGTTGTTGCACACGTGCATTGCATATGAATAATTTTGAGTTATAATTCCTGTATATAATTTATAAGGCTATTTGTTTGACTAATTAATAGTAAAAATAAGAGTAAACCTAATGAAAATTTGAGAAAAAATATTAAACATAAAACCAAGAAAGATTGAAAAATCCTAAATGAATATTATAACTACCAAAAGTCAAAAAATCTACCTCTCATATCTATCTATGTTAGATATTATATTTGTTTGAGTTTGTATATGAAGGATGAAGTGAACTATTTGTAGCCCTTGTGCCTACAAATAGTGATATTGTCGGTGAGTTCTACATATAGATTAAGAACAACACTGAGGATATTGAGCACTTTTAGACTTATTTTCGAGGTGTGTTGTTTGAGTTCTCCACTTATCTGATTGCCATTACCCTGTATCTTCCCTGGATAGTACATGATGTCTATCACTCTAGATCGAATAGGCAGCCATGAGTTAGCACCTCATGTCCACCACTCCCTAGGACTCCTACTACTGTTGTACTTGATTTGTGGACTGCTATTAACATAGCTCTAGGTCATATGTAGAGTAGTATATATCAGTAGCATAGCCTCATGACTCTTAGACTGGATTCTCTCAACGGATGGATGTCTAGCATTGTGAGAGATCAGAGGGACATACGCAGGAGGTATAGTGTCTAAGGCACATGCTTAAGAATGATAAATTTATCGATGAGGATGACAAGCTGGTGATAAAACTATAGAGTGGAGATGGTGAAAACGGTGGAGACGATGCAGCCACTAGAGCTATTTAGAGACATTTGTAGATGATCATATAAGATATGTGAGTGTTTTATTCATTCATGCTCTGTAGTTAAGTACTCTATTTTTTTCTTTTAACTTTTTCATTTTGTTGACTTTTAGTTATTTTGATTAGTTTTCGTTTGTTGTGGCATACTCTTAGTCATGTTATTGATGCTTTTATCATATTAGATTTTGAGTTATATGCCTTATTTGTTCCTTACTTACTTTAAATGCATGATTTAACTAGTTGGTATGTATTCATACCTTCTTGTTATAGGTCAACATTGGATTGACTTTTGTAGAAAATAAGGAAAGAATATGTTGGGTAACTTGATTATGTACCTTGATTGTTACGTGTCATCATTAGATTGACATTTGTGACAAAACAGGGAGAGTATTTTAGGTACTTATGAGAGGAATTGGGGAGATTCACTCTTAACATGAAGTCACATATTTTACACTTGTTTTATTTTTCACTTGCTATTTTACTTGTGAACACCAACTAAGGGAGAGAACTTGATGTGTTTAAAATTGCTATATCAATAGATTCTGAAGTATATGGGGTGAAGTAGTTCTTAATATGTTACACATTTTTTACTTGCATGATATATACATGAAAATGTCCTATGCTTAACTTAGTGCTTTCCAAACTTGTGATTGTGTTATTTAATTGTCTAACACATGATGCTTTTAACAAGGTTTTAGTTTGAGTGTTGATGTGCAGGACTATGACCTTCAAGCTACATCCAAAGAAGTAGATCTTATACTTAGATAGAGATATACAACGTGTACTTCATAAAATTATAATTCGTTTTTGTTAAATGGTTTGTGGGTTGTAATCTTAATGTCTTATTGTTTTCACAAAATTGCCAAAGGTGAGGATTATTAGATATATGTTTGTAATTCACTAATTTCATGGAGACTATTGTAAATCTCAATCTATTCCACAGTCATGATGCTATAAAGATTGAAAATTCGAAAGTATCATTGAAGGGAGGAGATCAAGGGTCAAAGCTACATCATTCACATTCTTAATGCACCTTCAAGCTTATGACAAAGGTAATGGCCTAAATACTTAAGATGATCCATTGGTAGTTAACTTAGGAGGATTAGGGTTAAATAGAATTAGGATTAATTTGTTCATGGCTCTTAGGTCTTTGTAAAACTATTTTGTATTTTTGAAAATATAGTTTCAGCCATTATCGAACCCCTCTTGACCAACGCCTCTAGGGCTCAAGATGAATTTTTCTTGTTTGGTTTTGCTTAAAAACTAGTAGGGACCATCCTATGCACACTAGCCTTACTAGAGCAGTCCTTTTATGGCTTAAGAAAAAAAATGCCAAATGGATGAGATCAGGGCTCTCCATCTAGGATCAATCAAGCGATATGCTATCCTAGGTCGGTTTGAAACATGATTTTCATTCCCATGACCACCACCCTCCCAGTAATCTAGCGGTCGTCTTGTTGACCAATATTGCCCTTATTTCGAGCCTATAAATAAGGAGTGTCTTTCCTTTTGCTAGGGTAAGCCTTTAGACAACCTTCACTAGCGGCATAGCCCCAAACAGTGTGGAAGCAATGACATGAATACCAGGCAATTGACTATTAAACCCGACAACGACAGCAGCAGGAACCTTCCCATTGTTCTTATGAAAGTAAACAAAACCTATTGAAAACACAAAGTTCTCACGCTTCATGATGTGTTTGGAGATGACTACATTGGCTGCCCGCATCCAATTCACCTTCAAGCACAAAATCATTTTGGTAGCACGTGGGTAGGTGTGGGGTGGATTTAGGCCACCTGGGGCGTAGTCAATACGAGCCATCAACACTCCAAGTGTGTTGAGACCTAGGACTTATATAACATTGGCAGAAGTCACTTGAGAATCAAATGTGTTGTTGATGAGTTCTGGTCTGGCCAGTCTAACCAAAAAGAAATCTGAAGCATTGACCTTTTTTTGCAGACGAATCCATTTATTTTAATGCATGTTTCATTTATATACACACATTATTCAATGTAAGAGTTTCCCAATTTCTAGCTCTCATTCATAAGCGAAAGTAACCTCTTTCATTTATTATCTTGAGTTACTTGGCTCAGTTGGAAAAAAAAAGTGATAGGGGGATATGGAACCAACAGAAAATAGTTAGATAGACGAGAAGAATATTAGTGGTCGGCACTACATAGTTTAAAGTAAGACATTGATAAGGTATGGTTGAACATAGAAATTATTTGCTTCCAAATAATACAAGAAAGAAACAATAGAGAGTAGCTAGAGCAACTCACAAAAGAGTGGAGTCATAAATGGTTAAGTATTAAATTTTCTAAACTTTCTTCTTCCTCTTAAAAGCTTGACTTCCAAAATATTTAAATTGCTTTGATCTTTTTGTAATTTAGTCACAAAATAAATGCGTTTTTTGTGAAATCTATTAAATTCATTTTGGTTCTTATATTAAAGACCGAACGCATCTACACCCCATGAAGTCACAAGATATATACTTGCATTTTACATATTTGTTAAGTTTTGATAGATAGCAAGTGCAGTAAATTTATGTTAAGTATATTATAGAAATAATGTTAATATCCAAAAAAGTGTCAAATTTTTTGGAACAAGACTGCATGTACAATAATTGGGATGGACATTTAAACCCCAAGGGTATGTTTGGATGACAAGGTTGGGTTGTATTGGACATCTAAAAAAATATGATTTCTTATCCAACTCAAATCCACCTATCATTGGAATGATTAGGATTTAATGATTTTATCATATCATTTCCAATGTTTGGATAACACATAAATACTTCTTTGGAACCCATAGAGAAGGGTGATGGAATATAGTTCCATTGACTAGCTTGCCCCTAACTTATCCAATCTAACTTCATGTTTGATTTATAAATTAGCCTTTGACCAATTCCAAACAAAATTTTTCTTATATGTAATTTTTAAAAATGTTGTAATTTCTTATGCACTAGACAAGTGTTCATACATTATGAGAACTATTGAAAATTAACTTAAGCTCTTGTTAATTAGTTATTTTATTATTAGTTGTTAATTAATCTTAGTCCAAATAGTACATTGCTTTATTCAAGTTAGTTTATTATTTAAATTAGTTGTCTTATTGGAGAAGATGTCTTGGTCTTCTTGAGGTATGTCGACAAAGTCTTGCTTTGACAAAAAAATTTGTTGAAAAAAAAAAATTAGATGTGTTAAAAAATTGGAGGACGATATGTAGTAGACGAGAGAGAAAGAAGGAGAAGAGAATAAGACAATTCAGTTATTTGCATTAATTATCGTGTCTGGCAAAAAAAAATTTAGCCGCCCCTTAGGTTCATTTAACCCATATAAATGGGTTAAAGTTGACTTTTTAAATCGGGATGGGATAAGATCCAAATGAGATTTTCGTTGTTGTTTTTACTTACCAAACGTGGGATATATGAGCCTCGCATAATTTTTTTATCCTATCCTACTAGAGTTATATCCTTTAACCGTTGATCTAAACACACCCCAATTGTTCTATTCATCACAGTCAGCAGGATTCAAATCATCTTTATTACAATTTTACTCAATAGTACGTCATTCACTGTTAATGGGAGAGGGACTTGCAAATAAATAGTGAGTTCAACTTGTATTGAAAAAATGTGTAATGGAGGGAATCTCAATTCCAATCAACATTATCATTGCAATAAATCAAAGAACAATGTTCTTTTTCAGAAGTCTATTCATTACAAATATCCCAATTCATAATCCTACAATCTCAATTAACACTCATACAGTCTCAATTCACAATCTTAATAGATCACAAATAGACAATAATATCACTGTAACATCAATAATAGATAATTTCAATTGCCCAATAGAACTAAGCAAGTCTTAAAAAAATACATTGATTTTGTGATGCTCAAAATCAACCAACAATGTGCAGAATTAAACACCAAATAATTGAAAATTTTTTACCCATCGAATCACAAAAAAGTTCGCCTGAGTTTTTACCCATCGATTCATCGAATCACAGCAAAAATTTTTACCTTAAAGGGAGGAGATGAGTTTGCTGGTTCGCACTTCGCTGGGTTCGAAGATCCCTCCCTGCTCCCTGGTCACTAATCGCAGTGGCTGATGTCGCTGATCGGAATCAAAGTTGCTTGAGGTTGATGCCCTGATGTTGCTGGAGCCCGGTGTTGGTGGTGTGGTGCCTTCTGTTCTACGATTTAGGGCAAAAAAAACCCCCAAATCCTATACAAATTTTAATTTAATTTATTTATGCAATTTATTTTGTAAATAGGTATTAAACCGTTTGGTTTTATAGAAACCGCCGGTTCACGATTTTTTATAAAAATCGGCCAGTTTTTCGATTTATAGCTAGTTCTCTCTCTTAAGTGGTCCAATTAAATAACCGGACCGGTCAAGACCCCGGTTCGAGGTTGAACCAGTCCAACTGGCCAGTCCAGTCCGGTTCTAATAACACTGCTTGTGATGAATACTCATCTTTACAATTTTGAACAATGCATCTATAGCAGGTGACAGGACACCCACGAGAAGAGGCGAAGAAAAGTCCAAATTATAGTTCTCTAATGTGCTTAAAAAGCCCAAGGTTCGCAAAACACATGAACAACAATGTCGTATGCACTACCAGCTCATTGCCGTGCAACACACACCCCACCGTTCAACTTCCATTTCCACCAATGCTAGCTCTAAAGCAAAAAAATCAAGGGCCACACACCGAACATTAGTTGTTTCTCTCTATAGGTTCATGGTATGAGTGCAAGAATTTTGCCATTTAATTCTCTCAAAAGGTAACATATTATTCACAAGATTTAACATTTTTTAAATTTTTATGACTATCTCACATACTATCCACTCATTTCCCACGGTTCTCACGTTGCACATACAACTAGGGTTATCTATTTGACATTGGTCCATTAATTATGGTATTTCTTACATTTCATTCCAATTATAACTATTAAGTTTTTTTAAAAAATTATTATGCCTACTGTGGACCTAAAACCATAGTTATTGCCTATTGGTTTCATATTAACCTAATTATAGAAACTAAAACGTGTATTTTATGACACATGCAGACATTTTGCTTGTCCAAAACATAACGAATATTTAGTTTCAAAATAATGTTAATCTAGTAGAGGAGAGGCACAATTGTTCAAAGTGAGATCAAAACCAAAACTGCGGGGACCAAAGTATAATCTGCTCAATATGAAGAGTGGCAGGAATACAACTAACAAGCTTATACATTAAGTCAATAGTATTTTTCCAAACTTTGTTTTCAAGAAAGAGTAGCCCTATGCTTAATTGTTGTCACCTATGGTGATTGTGATACTTTTAACAATGCAAAGAAAGGGAAAGGAGCCCAAAACTAAAGGAATCCATTAGGTAACAACTAATGCGGTATTTTAACAACCTAAACTAATCTCAAATCACACAATAATTTACTCTGCAAGAAATACTTAAATATATTATGCTGGGGAGTGGGTATGGTATTTTATATACCAAACACTGATATTAATGTAGGAAGGCAACCATTGTCGAACTCATTACGCTCATCTAGTTATTCTTGGTCTTTCCATAGTACATGAGTAGGAAAGCAAAATTGTGTTTGGTTGTTGTTTTTATTTCCTGTTCTATTTTTACTTTATTTTCAACTGTGTGCTTAAATAGTTATGAACAGATCGGATTCGGATGAGATCTTAAAAATCAGAATGCAAATATGTTAAATTAAGAAATTCAATTCCGTTCAAAATTGCCAGACCAGTCTTCCCACATGCCTGGCCACATGTATCCTGAAAGTTTGTTTCATTGGCATTGAATTAATGGCATAGATCAGATCACGCGAGCATTCTTAATCAATTTTACATCTGAACCAATATTTTTCCATTTTTTATGGTGTGTTTGGTTGGGTGGATAAAAAAATGGAATGATAGAAAGTGAGAATGATGCACTTTCTATCATTTAAGGGAGGAATCTTTCTTTCCATCTCTTTGTATTTGATAGGGGTTATAGAAAGTATGAAAGATTATTTTGTTTTTATTTTCTTTTTTTGTGTTTGGTACGATAAAAAAGTGAAAAAATAGAAAAAATATTTATATAATAAAGTAGAGCTGAGTTTGAATATTGGAAAAAAGAGAGGTCCAGATCATTTTGAGACAAAACATAAATACATCTAACGGACAATGTAATCCCAACATAAAGACGGTTTCGATCATCTCATAAATACTAAACCCACGATCGTAATTGAACTTAATTCTAACACCTCTATCTCTTATATAACTCTCTCTTTCTCTCTCTCTCTCTCTTCTCTTAGACGTTTTAAACACACTCTCTCTTAGGGCGGCTTCAATAAGCTAATTCTACGGTCTAAAATAAGTTTATTCAACGCCCAAGAAGTTAAAGTTTTACGCTTAATATATTCCCCCAAATTTCGTCGCATCCAAGCTTCTATCTCATGCTCACTCGATGTCAGATGCCTTCACTCCTTCTCTCTCTCTCTCTTTGTGTCAAGCCATCATCGCCCCAACGACATTGCCACCATTGCCCTAGCAACATCTCTCTCTTTCTCACACATGGACAACCCCGACCCCCACCTTTATTTCACCATCGCCCCAGCGACACCGCCTCGCAGGTATATATCTGTTTCTCTCTTTCTCACACACGAACAACCCTTACCCCTACCCCCTCTGCGCAACCTACCCCCACCAAAAATACCCACCCACTCACACACGTAGAACATACACTCATTGAGTTTTTTTTGGTGATGATCAAGAAATTCAAAGATGCATTGGCAAAGAATGGGAGTGATCAATGCAATCTTGGTCCAGCAAAAGGACTTGATGAATCTGAGCTATTGGGTTTAGCCTCAATTGGCTAGATCTCAAGAAATTCATTAGATTTGGTGCCAAAGGCATGATAGATGTCTTTGGTAATTTGGGAAAAACAAACAATGTAAAACCCGGGTAAATTTAATTTTTTTTCAAAAAATGGTAAAACGGTAATTTGTCACTATAATGCGGAATAAAAATACATATTTCTATAGAGATCAGATGATGCAATGGACTTCATCGTTGGATCTGTATCGCGAAATCTAGTTGCTTAGTCAATTTTTATCGAATTTCGAGATAGTCGAATTTTTTACGTTTTACAAGACAACTGGGTGTCGGGTGACCTCATAAACGTCCCCAAAAAGTAAATTTTATAAAATTTTCTTATAATTGAAAGAAATTCTAAATAAAAATAATTTGAACTTTAACCGGAACGAAATTAAGTTGTTTAAGGACAAAAACGGACCCGAAAATAGGGAAGGTGTGACGCGACGTGCACCACTCAATTAAAGGGTATAAATAGGAGAGCAATATCTGATTTTCTCCCCATTCATCTGACTTCTCAAGTTGGAAGAGGAAAAGAGTGAAGGGAGAAAAAGAAAAAGAGAATATCAAGACTTCTCTCTACGATCTACAGAGTTCCGGCAGTCGGAATCCTTCGGACCAAGAGTTAAAGTTGATCACCTCGACGAGAGCTACGTCTACGTACCAAAAACAAAGGATTTCATTGAATATCCAAAGAGGAGATTTTGGAGAAATCAAGGCTTTAGGGGCTTGGGAGGTCTTCTTGAAGTGTTACTCTTTGTTTTACGCTTCAATAGGTAGGGTTTCCTCCTACTCGGATTTATTTCTTACCTAGGATTTTATATGGGATGGGTAAGTGTACATAACAACATAGGTCACTTGCCTATTGTTTTTGATATGTGGAAATGAGTATAAAAATGGCCTAAATCTAATTCTAGCTTGAATTTGATATGGGAATTGTACTTGTGAAAATTCTTGGAATTTGATATTATTTGGGCATGCTATATGTTTATATTGTGCCTTGGGAATGATGTGGAAATGGGTATAGGATATGTAATGACATGCCTATGAATTCTTGTTGTGTATGAATAGATTGATATGTGTTGTTAATATGTTAACATCATGATGAATTGTGGTAATTGTATGCTTATGATATAAATTGTCATGTGATATGTTGATATGTGGTTTAATTGCTCATTTGACATTCTTTGCATATTGGGCAAGAAGTTGGCTTCGCATTCATGGACATTAGACATGAGTGTGAGTGTGTGTGGGCATAGTTTGATCAAACACCATACTTGGTGATTGATGGATGGGATCAGGAAAGTTGGATTGAAGATCCGATTGAGTTGCATGGTTGCAAGAAACAAAAACTTGTGTTGGGTATAGCAAGTAGGGCTAGACTCTCCCTCAGGTGAAAAACCCGGCTACTTGGTTCATACACTCCCCTGTGGTGAAATTCCGGAAAAGTGTAATGGCGTATGGAGCCAGCGGTGTGATTCCAAAATCCGATACCCAACAAAGACACATGATTTTGTTTGATAAAATACTTGGTTCGTACACTCCCCTGAGATGAAATTCCAGAAAAATGTATTTGTTTTATAAAATAGTCATTTGATGTGATAATCCAACAATGATTCGATTTTACAAACACATGACTTTTGTTTCAAAGTGATCATTGGATGTAATTCATCAATGACAGATTTACTACACATTGGCATTGTATTGTATTGTGGGAGTCGGTGAGGACTCGGGATAAAATGCGTGAGTGAGTCTCATCTCATATCATGACATGACATAGTAGAATTCCCATCTTGAATTACTTATTCTTG
>CAUOFW020002651.1:0-45739 GCA_963454935.2 Ilex paraguariensis
GTTATGAAACTAGCAAACTATTTAGGTGAAAAACAACTAATTAAAAAAGCAAATAGAGTTAAACTACTGAGAGAGAGAGGGGGAGAGAGAGAGATTTCATTTGGTGTACTTTGAGTCAACAATTTGAGATCTTTTTATAGTTAAATTCTATTATCGTCGATAGGGAGGTTGGGGACTGGTCATCCATACCCACTTGCCATGTTTTTGAACACTCCCCCTTGGATGACCACTATACTTAGATAGTGTTGGACTATGAATACTACATCATTAAAATTTTGCTAGTAAACTTCAACGAGATGAATCTTAGAAAAAGAAAAAGAGTAAAGTGTGCAAATTGCCTTGTGGGGATCTAAAACTCACTCCACTTAATATTTTAAGCACTTCTTAAAAATAGGCTAAAATTTTAAGTAGCAAACTACCTACTTATCACTTAATGCTGAAAATGTTAGTTAGTAAAAATTTTATAAATTTTTCATAATGGACAAATATATCCTCAATACATTTTACACTCTTAACACTTTTCAATACCCACCAACCAATACCACCACCACCATTATACCACTGCAATCACCACAACCACCACCACCACTGTGCCACCACCACTACTGTGCCTATGCCACTGCTACTATCACCATCATTGTGTCTGTGCCACCACCACTGCCATTGTATCACCACCACTACCACAATTGTGTTACTGTCATCATTGTTGCCACCACCACCACTATTGCCATCACCACCACCATTGTGTCGTCACCACCATTGTGATTATGATGGTAAGAATAAGGTAGTTGCAATGAGATTGTTAAAAAGAAGGACAAAATTAGAATAATAATAATTTTCAGAGTTCAGCCCCTAATATTTGTGAAACAGTTTGATTCAATTCAATACTTAAATTTTAGTGGATACCAAATAGTCTGCTAATTAAAAATTCAACATTCAATACTTAAAATTCAGTATTCAGTTTTATCAAACACCACCTAAGTAAAACCCAGTGGAAAAAACGTTAGCATAGGAAAAAAGAGTACATGTCTCCCCCTACTGAGTTATGTATGGCCAAAATGATGATTGTTCATCTTGATAGATATTTGAGATGCCACATTTCAATTTAGTTTACCAATTTATGGAATGTAATCGGTGGAAGTGATTTAGTGAACAAATCTACCAGATTTTCAATCAAATAAATTTGCTAATAATATCACAATTCTTCTCTACTTCATGGGTGTAAAAGAACTTTGGTGAGATATACTTGTTCTATCACCTTTGATATATCATTCCTTGAGTTGTATTATTGTCCTCATATAATATTGTTGTAATGCTTTTGATTAAAGGTTGTTTACTTTACTCTTGAATATGTTAGACATAGATCATAGCCAAATACATTCTCGACTTGCTTCATGGATTGCTAATATTTCGGAGTAATTGAATGATGTAACAACTATTATTTGATTAACCGATTTCTATGATATAACTATACCACCATAAGTAAATACATATCCAGTTTTTGATCGAGCCTTGTGTGGATCAAAAGATAACTAGCAACTATGAACTTTGGTCATTCACATAGAATAACCTCATGTTTACTATCCCACAGAGATACCACAATACATGTTTGATTCCAATGCCTTCGAGTTGGTGCTAAGTTATATCTTGCCAGTAAGTTAATTACAAATGATATATTTGGCTTCTTACAATTTGCTAGACACATTAGTGCACCAATTGCACTGATATATGGTACTTTAGGACCAAGATGTTATTCACATTCCTCTTGAGGAAGAAATGGATACTTCTTTGTATCTAGTGATTGGATGACCACTGGTGAATTCAACGGATGAGATTTATTCATGTAGAATTGTTTCAGGACCTTTTTTGTGCATGCTAATTGATGTACAAAAACTTCGTTGGATAAATGTTCAATCTATAGGTTAAGGAAAAATTTTGTTTGCCCAAGATCTTCATCTCAAACTCACTTTTAAATAGCTAGTGGCTTTAGTGAGCTCTTATGGAGTGACTACAGATTTAAATCATTAACATATACAACGATAATAGTAAATTCATGGTTAGATCTTTTAATAAAAATACATGGACATATCAAATCAATGACATATCCCTCTTTCAAGAGATATTCACTAAGGCGATTATACCACATCTGCCCTTGATTATTTTAATCCATACAACGATCATTGAAGTTTATGGAATACAAGCTTTGGTGCTGTGAATTAGATGCTCTTGACATTTTTAATTCTTTAGGGATTCTCTTGTATATAATCATCCACTGAGCTATACAAATATGCAGTAACGACGTACATCAAGCACATATCTAGTCATTCAGAGAATGTAAAATTTGCCAAAAATATGAAAGTGATAGCGTCCATTACAGGAGAATATATATCATCATAATCAATAACAAGTCTCTGCGAGAAACCTTATGCTACAATTCATGCCTTATACTACACACTATTATTTTTCTCATTTCGTTTTCTCACGAACACCCATTTATATCCAATGGGTTCAATACCTTGTGGCCATTGGACTATAGGTCCAAATACACTATGTTTTGTTAGTGAGTTTAACTCTACCTGAACTATTTCTTTTCATTTTGGCCAATCATTTTTCTATTGGCATGCATCGACAGTTTTTGGTTCATGTTCCTCACTATCTCTGAAAAAATCAAGAGTAACAACAAATAAAAATATGCCATCCACAATAAATTTATTTCAATCCCATCTTTTTTATTGTGCGCATAGTTTATAGAGGTCTCATCATTCTCAAGTATTAGAGTCTCTTCTAGAGGTATTTGAGACTCTTCAGGAGTTAATTGAGTCTCTACAAGAGGTAATTATTTTGTGGGATGACTCTTTTTAGGGGCACAAACTTCTGGTTTGATATTCTTTTCAAAAGCATTAATTCCTTTATTTACTCTCTCTTGTCCTCTCTTCTTTCTAGAGACAATATTTTTTGTACTGATAGGTTTACCACGCTTCAAGCGTTCCTTATACTCATTTGCAACTGTGGTACTAGATTGTCATATAGGGACATCTATTTTTGTTGATGCATTTGCAACTGACATATATAACTTTGTTATATCATTTATGTAAGTGAATGCATCAGGTAAGTTATTTGGATTACCTTAAAAATGAATGGCCCTTTGAACTTCTAGTTCACATTGATTTTCTCGGGGATCAAAATGAGATAACGTTGAAATATTCTAAGTGAGTTCACGCTATTTTTTATATTTTTTATTGTCCCCCCTAATAATGGAAAAGCTAATCCATCGAAATGACAATCTGCAAATTGTACTTTAAATACAACATTAGTTAAAGGTTCAGGGTACATAAATATGGAAGGAGAGTCAAATCTAACATAAATCCCAATTCGACGTTGTGGACATATCTCAGTCCGTTGTGGTGGTGGAATTGAAACATATATAACACAATCGTAAACTTTTAGGTGAGAAATATTTGGTTACTAACCACGAACAAGTTATGCTAGTGAACATGTATGATATACAGTTGGTTGAACATGGATCAAAGGCGCTGCATGCAATACAACATGTCCACAAGTAGAAATAGGTAATTTCGTCTTCATAAGTATAAGTTGAGCTATTAATTGAATATATTTAATAAAAGACTTAGGTAGACCATTTTGGGTGTGAGTGTGTGCAACTAGATGCTCAATATTTGTTCATATCGACATGCAATAGTTATTGAATGTTCGGGATGTAAACTCACCAATATTATTTAGACAAATCAACTTTATTGGATAATTTGGGAATTGTGCTTGCAACTGAATTATTTGAGCATGAAGCCTTGCAAAGGCGACATTCTATATAGAAAATAGACACATATGTGACCATCTTGTTGATATCAACTAAAACATGAAATAAACATGGGCCACATGGATGGTGTATTGACCTACATATATCTCCTTGAATTTGTTGCAAAAAATTATGGGATTCATAAATCACCTTTGAGGGGGATGGTCTAATAATCAGTTACCTTGTGAACAAGTAGGACATGAATTATCACTTTGTAAAAGAATCTTCTGGTTCTTTAGAGATTGTCTGTCTGAGTTCTCAATAATCCTACTCATCATTATTGATACTGGATGACTAAGAAAAACATGCCAAAGCATAATTTTTTTTGAATCAAAGTACTTCTAGTACATCACAATATTTGATTCTACAAATTTTATTCTAGTATAGTATAGCACAGACGAGAGAGCACGATGTTTCTCTAGTACATGTTTTTGGCATGATATAATAGTGTAAAAATATTTCTTGTCACACTCATTCATTGGTTCAATGTGATATCCATTACAAACTATATCTTTAAAATTTAGTAGATTTTTGTTAGATCTAATAGTGTAATGCATTTTTAATAATGAGTTTTGTTCCTTGAGATAGCATCATATTTGTTCTGCAAGAGCCTTCAATCAAGTCTACAGGACTTGATATTGTATTAACACTAGTTTTAGATAATGTTAGTTCAAAGAAAAAAATTCTATTGCGAAGGATTGTGTGAGTTGTAGCATTATCTGCTGGACATATGAAAATACACACTTATGATTCATGTTGGAGTTAATCAATGAATTATTATGATTCATAACTCTATATGAAAAATTCACACTTAATTTTTTTAATACATAGACATGAATATATTCGAACTACTACTACACTATGAAAATAGTAAATAATACACATAGGCAAAACTACCAGACATATAAATTATTATTTTAAGATAATATTCTTAATATATTTTTCCATTTCTTTTTTGTCCGGGCTCACAAAGAAATCAAAACCATCCAGATTGGTAAAATTTGATGGATAATCAAAGAGGCACCAAATGTCTGCTCACCAAAATTCGTCTCCATCAACTTTTATTTTCTCTCGATGGATTTTTGATAGAGATCTCCCAAATATTTCAGCGCATGACAGTTACTTGACCAGTGTCATTTCATTCCACATATGTAGCAAGCATCTTTAGTTTTTTTTGAGAGTTTATTCAAAAAATTCTTTTATTTCTTTTCTTTGCTATGTTAGTTCCACTTCGGGTGATGTAAGACATTTTTTCATTTTTGACTTGATGTGAAGGACTTTGGGTCTTCACGGTAACTGTGACACCCCAAAATTCGGGTGTTTGTCATAACCTTATTGATCATTCATCAACCTACGGAATACCCATGATAATTCGATACCACGCTGTATTCCGCAAATTGATGGATGATTAATCAGGTTATTACAGACATCCAGATTTTAGGGTGTCACAGCTTGGTATTAGAGTCTAGGTTTACGATTACCTAAGGCTTGCGGGGCATGGGTCTAAACCATTGCCTTCATTATGCATTACATGTTATGTGCTTTAAATGCTACATGTTATGTGCTATGTGTTATGAGATTATATGCATGATTAAATGTATATAGGAATGAGACACTACGGTTAGAAAATATAACCTTAGAGTCGGGAAGGGAAACGATGTGTAAGCATACTGTTTGGACATCTACCGGTAGGTATATATTCTACGATTTTAACTTTTGATCCCTAACTTTGGGATACTAAGTTATTGGTTTATTGCTATCTTATGTATGTGTAGATGACAACTAGAGGAAGGGGATGTCAGGGTGGACGGAACAACCAACCACCACTACCGGCTTTTGATTAACAAGCTTTTATGGAGGCTATGAGTACGATGACTGCTACCTTTTTGCAAGCTAGTGCGAATGTGGGCCAAGGAGGCTCAAACAACTTCTAGAAGTTTAGGTCCCACAACCCATCGACTTTTGTAGGAGGAGGGGATCCGATGGTAGTTGACAACTGGTTCCAACAGGTGGACAAAATTTTAGAGGCAATGGAGATTGTATCTGACGCCACTAAGATACGGTTGGCCATTTTCCAGTTTGAGGGAGAAGCCCATCAATAGTGGACATGGGCAAAGCCAATAGACATCAGGAGGATGACATGGGAAGAGTTTCAAGAGCTCTTCATAAAGAAGTATTTCCCACCAATTGTTCAGATAGTTGAAGCCCAAGAATTTCTAAACTTGAAGCAAGGAGCGATGACAGTTATGCGGTACGTGGCCAAAAGTTCACAGAATTGACACGTTTTACAGATGACTACGTGGCCATTGATTTGGCCAAGGTGCAGAGGTTTGAGAATACCCTAAAACTATCCATCCATGGGAAGATTGTTGGCCACAGGTTGCACGACTTGGATGAGATGATCAAGACAACCATGACTATAGAGTGAGAGGTGAAAGACGCCAATAGTATTAGAGAGGTCATATCAAAGGACAGAAATAAGGAGGGACAATACTCCAGTACTAGTTTGGGAAAAAGACAGAGGATTTCTACCCCACAGGGATCACAGGGACAAGGCCAAGGCCAAGGCCATGGTCAATTTTTCCAAGGTGGGAGAAATTCTAGGAGCACACAACAAGGAGGCCTACGAACATGTTACTATTGCCACCAACAAGGCCACTTGAAGAGAGAGTGTCCTCAGAGGCAGTGATCTTAAAATTACAGGTCATCTTAGTCCCAGTCATCAGTGGGGCATCCACAGACCTACTTCATTCCTCCCTATCCCACCAAGGGCCAGGAAAATCAGTTTCAGTTTCAGGGGTGCAGTACAGGCCCCTACCATTTCACGAGCGGGGACTTCGCAATCAGGCCAGATGGGACAGGGCATAGGCCGAGGCCGGGGACAGGACTTTCAGGCCAGGACTTCAAGGACCCAGGGACCAGTCTTTGCCATCACACCATAGACTTTATCGACAGATCAGTCGATAATTCAGGGTACATTTATTCTCTTTAAATTATGAACTAGAGTATTATTTGATTCTGGTGCATCACATTCTTTTATTGCTACATCATGCCTACGAGACTTGGGCTTAGAGGTCAAAACTCTGGAGGATCCTATGTATGTGAGTTCACCCCTAGGAGATAGAGTTTATATTGACAAGATATGTCAGGGTTGTGAGTTGGAGATTGAAGGAACCTAACTTACTACTGATCTTAGGGTCATCGAGATGACGGAGTTCGATGTCATACTCGGGATGGATTGGTTGGCGGCACATAAAGTCGTCATTGATTGCGAGCATAAGAGGGTTACAACTTACACTTTAGATGAGATTTGTTTCAAGTTTCAGGGGAGAAACATAATGCTTTACCTCATGCCGTATATGACTCTCGATGGCATGGACAGTTGATAGGTTGGCTTTCTAGCCTTACATTGGAGGACGAGGTAAGACATGAGTTGGGTCTACCTCGAGTCGTGTGTGACTATGCGAACGTCTTTCTAGATGAGTTATCGGGATTGCCATCGCATCGAGATGTAGACTTCACCATAGAGTTACAGCCCGGTGTGTCCCCTATTTCTATGACACCACATAGGATGACACTAGGGGAGTTGTAGGAGCTTAAAGTCCAGTTATAAGAGTTATTGGATAGAGGCTTTATTAGGCTGAGTACTTCACCTTGGGGTGCTCCGGTGCTATTTGCCAAGAAGAAGGATAGGACATTTAGACTTTGCATTGACTATCGGAAGTTGAACAGAGTCACTATCAAGAATAGGTACCCTTTACCGCATATTGATGACTTATTTGACCAGCTGAGAGGGGCACGGGTCTACTCCAAGATAGATCTGCGCACGGGGTACCATCAGTTGAGGATTAGGGATGCCGACATTCTGAAGATGGCATTTCAAACGCATTGTGGGCATTTTGAGTTTATTGTGATGCCATTCGGATTGATGAATGCCCCAGTGGCATTCATATATCTTATGCATCGAGTGTTCCAGCCTTACCTAGATCAATTTGTTGTGGTCTTTGTTGATGACATACTGATCTACTCCAAGTCTGAGGAGGAGCATGAGGGTCACTTGAGGGTTATTCTCCAGACCGTGAGAGACCACTAGTTGTACGCCAAGTTCAGCAAGTGTAAATTTTGGCTTATAGAGATAAATTTTTGTGACACATGGTATCGACTTCAGGGGTGTCGATTGACCCAGAGAAGGTTGAGGCAGTTATGAGTTAGGAGAGGCCAAAGTTAGTCTTCGAGATACGCAGTTTCTTGAGATTGGTAGGGTACTATCGGAGGTTCATCGAGGACTTCTCCCGACTAGCCGCACCTATGACCAGGTTGACCCGAATGGATTTCAAGTTCAAGTGGGATGAATCGTGTGAGAGGGCATTCCAAGAGTTAAAGAAGAGGCTTACTTCAACTCCGATTTTGATAGTTCTGGAGAGGGGACAGAAGTACACAGTTTATTGTGATGCCTCTAAGGACGGACTTGGGTGTGTTTTGATGCAGTCTGGGAGACTGGTAGCCTATGATTCTTGGCAGTTGAAGAGCCACGAGCATAACTATCCCACACATGACATGGAGTTAGCAGCTGTTGTCTTTACCTTGAAGACATGACACCATTATCTATATGAAGAGCAGTTTGAGTTATTTTCAAACTATAAAAGTCTGAAGTACATCTTCACGCAGCGGGATCTCAATGTGAGGCAGCGCAGGTGGATAGAGTACCTAGAGGATTATGACTTTACTTTGTATTACCATCCCGATAAGGTAAATGTGGTGGTTGATGCATTGAGTCGTAAGTCACGGGGAGTCTTGGTCAGTATAGCTTCCCAGGAGTGGCTGATGCTCGAGACTGTGGGATAGTTCGGGCTACACTATAGAGATCAGACTCAAGGCACTTTGAGGAGTCTAGTGGCTACGCCTTCCTTACTAAGCAGAGTGATCGAGTTCCAGGGACAGGATACTGAGATATTGTCTATTAGGGACTGAGTATAGTCGGGTGTAGGTGACGAGGGCTAGGCCATTCACGCAGATGGTAGTCTTCGGTTCAGAGGAAGAGTTATGGTTCCCTAGTCTGCGAACATGAGAGAGGAGATCCTTAGGGAGTTTCATTGCTTTTGTTTTGCTGTACATCCAGGCGGCATAAAGATGTATCATGATCTTCGCTGCTAGTATTATTGGAGTGGAATGAAGAAGCACGTTGGAGATTTTGTTAGTTAATATCTTACATGTCAATAGGTCAAGGCTGAACACCAGAGACCAGCAGGGTTGCTTCAACCTTTAGAGGTTGCTGAGTGGAAGTGGGAGCACGTCACGATAGATTTTGTGACCCATTTGTCACGGACATTTCAGGGGCATGATGCGGTGTGGGTGATAGTGGACCGGCTTACAAAGTCGGCACACTTTTTGGCAGTATGGATGACCTTCACACTGGAGGATTTTGTAGAATGTATATATGGGAGATAGTCCGATTACATGGGGTGCCCGTATCTATAGTATCAGATCGGGATCCTAGATTCACTGCTCATTTATTGGAGGCCGTGCCATTCTCTGATTTTTTGGACGGAGGTTGGAGAGAGACTCTCCACGGGTTCAAATTTGATTAGAGACACTTCAGAGAAGGTGGACTTGATACGAAAACGTCTTCTCACGACTAGAGCCGGTAGAAGAACTATGCCGACAGATAGTGGTGACCTTTGGAGTTCGAGGTCGGAGATTATGTCTTCTTGAAGGTGATGCCTAAGAGGGGAGTGGTCAGGTTCGAAAAGAGGGAAAAGCTGTTGCCGAGGTGTATCGGGCCTTCCGAGGTACTTGAGAGGGTTAGTACAGTCGCATATCGGTTGACATTACCGCCAAATCTATCTGGTGTTTATGCGGTGTTCCATGTTTCTATGCTCCGAAAGTACACTCCAGATCCTACACACGTGGTGGATTGGGGTGAGTTAGTAGTTGATACGGATGAGACCTTCGAGGAGGGACCGATGCGTATCATGGACAGCCAGTTTTGCGTGGCAAGACTGTGAGGCTGGTAAAAGTGCTGTGGCAGCACCGTGGGGTGGAGGAGGCGACATGAGATCGTGAGGACACTATCCGAGCTACCTATCCATTTCTGTTCGAGGATGGAGGTACATCTCCTATAGTGATAGAGTATTAAATGATTTTTTGAATGTGCATGTTGTTATATGTGCATGTGAGTATAATTTTGGGGACGAAATTTCCTTAAGGGGGAGAGAATGTAAAACCCAGAAAAAAAAATTATTATTATTATTATTATTATTATTAAAAATCTTAATTAAAAGGGTAAAATAATAATTAATTGTAAATATAAGGATCAAAAATATAAATTTCTAAAATATATATATATATATATATATATGGAAGACTTTAGTCTTCCACTTTTTCTTCCTCCAGCTAGCTGCCGAGTGAGTGAGAGAGAGAAAAGAGTTTTTTTTTTATTTATTTTCCTCTTTTCTTCTTCTTCAAATCTACAAAGATTGGACCGTTTAATCGTTTCGGGCCAATAATTAAACTTGCTCTATTCAGCGAGAGCTACGCAGTCACACCAAATATCGTATTTTTCTCTGAAAGAATATCAAAGACGACAATCTAGGCCTAAAGTTTGGGAAGTTAAATTGGGTTTCCTCGAAATTCCAGTACGTGGGCTCATGCTACGAGAGGTAGAGTTTCCCCTATTTATATTTACTTTCAACCTAAAATATGACATATGAAATGGGTAGACTATGTGTGTATATCACATGTTAGGTCTTGACTAGTGTAACTAGTGGGTCAAATATATGATTTATAATTAACTTTATAATTAGAAAAATCCTATTATGATTAACTTGGTGTAAGTTAATGTTAGTGATTTAAAGCATGTTAATTGTACATTAGCATTATTTTATGTTTTAAATGGCATATCAAGTTTAATGAAATTATTAGCTTTTTATTTGATTATGGAATAATATGTATGTTAAATGATTATTTATCATACAATTATTGTGATGGACTTGTGCTTATGTTTATAGAATTGATAAACATGTTGCCATGTTGAAAATGTCATTATATTGTATTCTTTATATAATGGACATTGTAAATGGTACCAAAGGCAATTGCACATTGAAATGCCATTATGCATGAGTTACATTACATTTATGGGTATTGACATGGGTGGGAATGTGTGCATGGGATGAAATCAATCACCACATAGGTATGACATTGAATGTACATAACTCCAATGACGGGGGCTTGGAATGCTTGGATACATACGCATGACATTACATGTGTTGTAGGAGCTCAGGATGAGGTTCGGTGTTGGTACTGTTTTCGTGAGTCTCATCTCATGGCATGACATGATTTATGACATTTGTTCATAATAGACATATTTGAATGATTGCATGAAATGATTGTTGTATGTGACCTTTATTATGCATTTAGGTTGAAAGATATTCTATATAGGAGTTACCCTATTGAGTATTGACTCACCCTTTATGAGAACATTTTTTAGGTATTGCACAAGCGTCCACCGAAGGCGAGACCATGGGCCCACTTTGACAACAGAGCCGGTCTGTGACTCTTCTTTTGACATCGTAGTCTCTTGTTTATAATTACTTTTGGCCTTGTGTAATTTTTGTAACAAAAACTTGTTTATGTATAAGGAACTCTGTTGAGACATTAATTTTTTTATGAATAAATATACATAATGATGATGATTATGGTAGTATTCAATACTATACAATTGTGAATGAATGGATAGACCCAGTGTGGTCAATATTGTACATGTTGCATTTTGGGTAGAGCTCCTCATATAAAGGAGACTCTATCCAAATTTTGTTAAGTTATGGATCTCGATAAATGAAACATAACGACGTGGTATCGAATTACATGGTATCCACGGATATTCCGCGGGTTGATAGATAATCAATCAGATAATTACAGACACAAGGATTTTGGGGTGTCACAGTAACACTTGCGAAAATAATTAATTTTTTTTTGCCATGATTGTAACCATGATCTCGTCCTTGACCACAAAAAAATGTGACATTCGCGTCTGGGAAGGCTTGGTGGCTAGTTGAACGAGCCTCATGGTTCCTCATTAGTAATTCGTTATTGTCGTCGACAAGTAAGAGACATGTTATGAGGTTACTATATGTGTTGAACCCATTATATCGATATTGTTGTTGTATTATAATATTTGATGCATAAAATGTGGAGTATGTTTTCTCTAGTTTGTCAACATCAGTGACAAGCTATTCACACATCTAAATTTAGATATAATTTTATGAATTTTCGAATTATATTCTCGTACAGTTTCATAGTCCTAAAACCGTAGGTTGAACCACTTGTGCAAAACTTTTGGAAGAATGATATTTTTTTGGTGATTAAATCTATCTATTAGGTTTGCTAAAGGACTAAGGATCTTTTACGATTAGGTATTCATTTCTCAACCCAGCGTGAATATGATGGTGAAGAAAAAGAGGTGCTTTCATCTTCCTAAATTTCAGTGTTTTCAGTTTGAATAGTATCTCAACCAATGAAAAGTTCGACATCAAGTGCCCATAATAGGTAGTTGGAGTTAGAAATATCTAAACCAGGGAACCCTAGTTTTGCAAGATTGGCCATATCTCAAAGCTATGTATAACAAATAAAATAATCAAATTAGATAAAAAAAAAAAATACAATCAACAAATCCTTGTCATTAGTAATGGCTGATCACATGTAAACCAAAATATTTAATTTCGCCTGTGAATTTGAATATATCATAAAAATATTTGTCTCTTTGATTATATATATATATATATATATATATATATATATATATATATATATATATATATATATATATACAAATTATAGAAAATAAAAATTTCTTCTACAGCTTCTAATATAAATTTCTCTCAGACTATTCATGGTTATCTCTTTTGTATTCTAATTTTCTATGAAGTGATAATTTTATTCTTTCTTTATATAATCATATATCACCATGATCATAATTTCTACAAATTTATTTGATGTAATCTTATCGAAAAAGTGTTTGTAGCTTAATTTTATTTGTGTTTCCAGCAAGTTACTAGTACTTCTTGTTAAGTTGTATTATTAATAAAAAATCTTATGTATTTGTATTGTTTTGCCATTAAAAGAATCTATTTATTAATCTATCAGAAAATTTCGGGTGAAAATATAATTTTTAAAAGTAAAGAGACCTAACCATTACTCATTAAAAGATAAGGAGTTACAATATAAATTATTATATTAAGCTCACAATAGCCTTTTAACTCTACGAGGGATCGATTTGACTTCAACATAAATTTTTTTTATTATTATTATAATTACTATATAGTAGATTCGAACTGATAACCTCTACTCCCTCAAGTTAGAATTAACTATCTCGAATAAACTTTCAAGTCTGAATGAATCTATCGAAAAAATATACAAATATGCATGAATATAATAAGAAAATGCTGCAGACATTAATTGATATCTTAAGTGCCGCTGACACAATCTTATGCAAACTTCATATCTGTAATTTATATATAATTTATAAAACTCCGAGTTTATAATTTATATTCTCAATTCTAGCATAATGAAATTATTTGTACTCTAAGTACTAGATTTTTTTTTTTTTTCTGTTCTTTAGGAACATAATTTATTTTAAATCTTTACATACTTCAGGTATACAATTTATATGCTTTAGACACGTGCTTCAAGTACTAATTCAAATGTAATAACAACTTAAAAATAGGACAACAAATATCAACATATGTTGTTCTCATAACATATATGGTATTAACAAACTATTTAGATGAAAACACCCACTTTGAAAAGCAAATAAAAAGAATACTGAAAGGGAGAGATGAAGATATATATTTCATTTAGTATACTCTGATTCAATAATTTGAGGTCTTTTTATAGGCAAATTTCAATATCGTGGGTAGAGTGGTTGGGAACAAAGCATTTAATAGAGTAATGGTAGTGGGCATCCACACCCACATGCCATGTTTTTCAACCTTAAAAAAAAATTTAAAATTGAGTATTTATGCTATGAATTATGTTTAGAAGTACAATAATAATAATAATATGATAAATACGACAAAAAAAATGTTGAAAAAGACTTTATTTTTGGATTATATCGCTATCTTTTTTAAGGTCTTTTCTCATTTTTTATCTTGAAATATTTCAAGTTATTTACTTTGTACATTTAAAGATTAAATTTTTTATATTATACTATCAATATATATTAAAAGTGTTGCAATGTAACCTTTATGTTAGCTTTTGTTATTTTTTTCATTAAAAATCAATCTATTGACATTGACGAAAAAATTAACAGAAAGTCAATAAAAGGGCCACATTGTAATATTTTTAATACATTGAGAGTATAATGTTAGAAATTTAATCTTTAGTGAGAAACTTAAAATCTTTCTGGATGAATTTTTGGATGAATTTACAGGTAAATGGGGTTTATATTATATTGTGGGAAAGATCTGTACAATATTTCTGGATGAATTTACTGGTAAATGGGGTTTATATTATATGCTCTTGTTCTGCCTTTGATACAGTTCCCAAACTCTACTTCAAAGTTGTCATTGAGATAACATTTTGGAATTGTGTATTGTCTGAGATGTCTCCTTTTACCTTATATTCCATACTTTTGATCTGTTAATTGTTTGTGAAGTCCCTCTTGACATCCCTTGTTCCAGAGTCCTTGATTTCCTGTCATATTATTGATAGGGAGAAAGCTGTGAGTAGGACAAAAAAAATTTATGTATTTTTAAATTATCAAAATTTATTTATTAAATAAACATTTAACATTTTACTTAGAAAATAAAAAGGCAAAAAACTTATCACTAAATTTTTTTTACGTATTACGAAATGATTTAATTGAAATAAAATAATTAAAATTTTAAGAAATAAATTAAAACTCGAAATAAAATTTAGAAACAGTTAAGATAATTATCAAAACCTATCACTAAAAGTCTTTGTCTGTGGAGTGCTGCTATTCTCACAAGTCAAAATAATGGGCTTGGTAAAGGCAGGTGAATTTTTCATTTAGAAGGCGTCAGTTAATTTGACGTTTCTTTTAAAACGTTAAATTAATTATTGTTTTTAAAGGACTTAATTTGGAGTGAAAAATGTCAGTTCATTTGACGTCTTTAACTTAATGACGTCTTTAACTTAAAAATGTTACTCTATTTAACCTTTTTAAAAAAAATGTGAATTTGAAAATTACTTTCAAACCAACCTTTAATTGAGACTTTTGTTTTTTTAAAACTCCAATGAGATGGGTCAAAAGCTCGTGGCAGTAGTTTGGGTTGTTGAGTATCGACTATCAATGGAATTGGTGGTTGAATGTCAATTGATTGACAAATGGTTTTACAACTATAGTTTTGCAAATGGAGAAACTGTTTTTGTATATACTGATGTGATTTTAGATCTTTATTGAGTATTTTTTTTCAATGGCTACAACCACATAACTGTATGCATATTCATTCCTCCGGAGCTGCTATCCATGAACCAAATTCTTTTTACATTCAAACAAACAAAGTCTTATGGTTGTCCAATAGGGCATCTCTATTGGGGGAGTACAAATGCATCCCACAAATTAAACTATACAAATCAGAGCACTTATGTTGCCTTCAAAAGCAATGCCCCACAGATGGGGTATATTGTCCACACTTGAATCTAATGCCAGAGACGCAATTCAAGTAGGAATCTCTTATTTTTGACAGTTTTTACCCTACGAGTAGACTCAAGACAACATTAAACCATTTCTTCATGGTAGTATTTCGTAGCAAATACTGATGCATTCTGATGATGCTGGTAGATCAACTCTTGGCAGCCCAAAATAAATTAAAACCGAAGAGGAGGAGGGACAGTGAAAATACCATTTAACTGCTCAACTCGTTGGAAACTTTTAGGCGTAGGTGTATATTTTCTCCATTAACACAAACTCAAAAATTACACGACCAATTATCACGAATATGACCGGGGTAGATACAAATAATTTGTTTTACTGGCATTTGGAAAAAAATATGAGTACCAGTCCTGTGGTATCTCATACATGGTTTACATGAATATTACAGAATAGGCCCGAATATGAAATGATAAAACCCGAACATACTACGACACTACTAGATTACACCCTTACTTCTGAGTACCAATGCAAACAAATCTTTTGACTGGTAACAATAGAACAATGCTCTCATATCTTTTTGGGCCTTGTGGTTTTCCTCTGTAGATGTCAACCAAGGAAAACACTTCTAATGAGTTGTAGCTCCCTGGAGACTTTACTCATATTCATTCGTCCTGTTGGTGATTCTGCTGTGCATGCCAATCCAATTTGAAGGGCCGAAATGATGCCCTTTACCATCTTATTGCTCCCTCGGCGACAACTTACAAAATTTTTGTTGTCTTTTTGTTGTTCTATTTCATTATGGTTGTCGTTGTCATTATTATCCTCCTCTTCTTTTCCTGGTGCTGCAATTGATTCCTCATCTCTTTCTATCTCTCCTTTTGCAAGAAGTACTGGGTCTACAATCTGCAGGACTTGTTTTGGCAGTGCCCTCTTCACATAATTATGGAGATTTAAATCATCTTTGAACATATCATCAGTTGGTCTCCTCCCTGTGAACATTTCAAGCAAGAGGACCCCATAGCTATATACATCTCCATGCGTTGATGTGTCACCACCCATTCCATACTCTGCAATTCACATCATTTATATATTTTTCTCGTAATTAAATTATCTTTTGCATACATTTGAAGCAGATTGAATGACTTTGGCAGATTGCAAATGTTTATCAGACTTTGGGAAGTGAATGGGACAGATGTGTATGTTTATAAGAAGTTACTAATCTAATTTAAGGGATTATTATCATTTTAGAATCTATAATATAAAACAGGTTAGACTTCAATAAGTCTATCCGACGTTCTCAAATAGACTCATTCAACAGTCACTAATATCCCTTTCAAAACTATTCACATTGCACCGTGCTTTTAGGTAAAGGTTACCCTTAATAAATGAAAATCACCTCAAATAGTCACAATTGAATTTTGGAGATGATTCTTTTTAAATATTTTTAGATACTAAACATATTGCACTATTTGTGGACTACTTCGCTGCTATGGTGAAATATAAGGTTTCTTTAGTTTTATGCATTAACATTTTCGAAAGAAGGGAGAGTTCGCAGCAGTTAATATTCTGTTTATTTTACAGTTTCTGGAAGATAATTCATCTTAAAATTGTTTTCTTGAGATCATAATTTATGCGACAGATTTAGTCTACAGTCAATTTCTATTGAAGTCGAATAGTCAAACGAGATGAATGAACGATTGGACCTCCAAAAAGGCAAATAATAGATGTAAAATAACCCAAAAGCAGAATCACATGAAATTCCCATGGTTAATTGGAAATGTCAGGACTTTTACTATCCATCGCTCTTCAGATTTTAGTCAAATTCCCTTGTTTAGGATTTCAAATTTACAATTTTATCGTTTTTTGGAAAGTTTTTGTTTTAGTAATGAGTTTCGTTGTAGAAGTCAGAACCAATTATTTTGCTTGATTCTAGGCTGCAATGTTAGTATCTTCCAAGTTCATATGTGTGTTTTCCATACTTGAATATTATTAAATGAGGTACAGGTTAGCTAAATGAAACATATCGATGATCTAAATCAAGCACAAAGTATGACAAAATCATACCTGGTGCTGCATAGCCAATAGATCCCTTTACTCCAATCGAGCTATTTTGCTGCTGTAAAATATCATTGGTCTTTCCTGAATGGAGCCTTGCTAATCCGAAATCACCGACATGAGCAGTCAGGTCATTGTCTAGAAGAATGTTGCTTGGCTTCAAATCACAATGAATAACTGGTGTTTCACAATGGTTGTGGAGATAATGCAACGCAGAAGACACATCAATTGCAATATTTAGCCTCTGGAGAAGATTCAGAGTCCTCAATGTATTCACTTCAACTATTTCTGGATGCAACCACGAATCTAGACTCCCATTTTCCATAAATTCGTAAACTAGTGCTTTAAATTCATTACCTTTGGAATCAATGCTGGAACAGTAACTCAAGATCTTAACTAGATTCCGATGTCGTATGTTCCTTAAGGCTCTGCACTCGGCTGCGAAGCTCTTTGAAGCTCCACTCTTCTCAAGTTCAAGTACCTTTACTGCTACTAACCTTTCCTTCCCCTGCTGCAGGCTTCCCTTGTAGACTGACCCAAAACTTCCTGACCCAATCAGATTTCCTGAAGAGAATCCTGCAGTTGCTTGGTATAGGTCATAGTAAGAAATCCTTAAAGCCCGTCAACTCTTGAACTTGTGGAAAACGAGTCACTTGTTCTTTCTTTTCTCCAAAAGCATAGGGCTCCAAAGGACATCATTAGCATTGAAAACAGAACTACACTGCCGACTATGATCCCTATCTTGAATGCTTTAGGTCTTCCATGCTTCTTTACATTGGTAGGACATGGCGGTAGGTTCAGTTCAAGGATACCTCCACAAAGTTTGGTATTCCCAACCACTGATATTGCGCTTGCGTTTTTGAAAACTCCTTTGGTAGGTACCTCGCCCTCAAGTTCATTGAAAGAGAGGTTAAGATATTGCAAAAAGCGAAGGCTCCCCAGGTCTTTGGGAATTTCTCCGGACATGTTATTTCCTGAAAGGTCTAGATGTTGAATACCTTTCAAAGAAGCCAAAGTTAAGGGAATGGTGCCCTCAAAAAGGTTTCCTTGCATATTTAAGTATTCCAAGCTCGAACAATCTCCAATTGTTCCTGGAATTTCTCCAGACAATTTGTTATTCGAGATGTCCAATGTATTTATATTTCTCAGCTTACCTACTTCCTGCGGTAGGGAACCATTCAATGAATTTTGTGATAAGTTCAGGTGTTTCGAAAGGGAGGAGAAACTCATAACATCTTTGGGTATGATGCCAGTAAGGCGATTTTGTGACAGTTCCAGCATTTGCAAATTTTGACAGTTCCCAATACTCGAAGGTATATTGCCTTCTAATCTGTTGATAGCTAAAAAGAGGGAGTACATTTGAGAGAGGTTGCCCAGGGAGGGTGGGATCTGTCCTGATAATCTGTTTCCATATAGTAGCAATTGTTGCAACCTTTGTAATTTCCCCAAATTACTTGGGATGGTACCTGTGAAAAGGTTGTTCTCCATTCCTAACGTGTACAGGTTGGCAAGTCTTTCGAGTCCTGGGGGATAATTCCAGATATCTGATTCCTTCCTAGCCCTAGCTCTGTGAGTTGATGAGAGAAATTGCCTATGGAGTTGGGTAATTCTCCTCCAAAGTTATTTCCATCAAGGTCTAGCCTTTGTAAATTGCTGCAGTTTGTCAAAGATGTAATAAAGCTCAAGTCTTGACTTGTATTAGTACCCAGAAGATTAATTCCAACATTTAGAATGCGAAGATTTTTGAGATCTCCTAGATTATTTGGAACTGGTCCCTTGACGTTGTTTTCAGGAAGATCAAGTACTTGAAGTTCGGAAACATTGGTGATTGAATATGGGATTGTTCCAGAGAATTGGTTTGCGCCAATACCAAGTACTTGCAGTCTGGGTAGAGTGAGACCTATGTTAGCCGGAAGACTCCCTTTCAGCAGATTTTCTCCGACGCTGAAGGAAGTGATAGTTGAGATATTGTAAAGAGTTTGAGGGACCATACCTGAAAAATGATTGACTCCAATACTTAAGTAAGTCAATCTTTTGAGTTGGCCAAGCTGAATTGGTAGACTTCCCTCCAGATTATTGAATGTTACAGTAATTTGTTCCAGGGATGAAAGGTTCCCAACAGAATGCGGAATTGATCCTGTCAAATTGTTCGCTCTAAGAAAAAGTGTCACGAGCTTGTTCAGAGAGCCCATCTCCGGGGGAATTTTTCCGACGAGATTATTAGTTGCTAACTCAATGATTCTGAGCTCTGAGCAGCGGCTCAGGTTAACTGGAATCGCTCCGCCAATTGCATTGTTTGTCAGGTTTAGATGTCTCAGGCGGAACAAGCGACCAACTTCTTGGGGAATTTCACCATTGAAACTGTTGTTTCTGAGATCAATGAACCTTAGGAAGGTCAAATTCCCTATATGGGGAGATATGGATCCAACCAAGCCATGTCCGCGTAGATTCAAGGCTGTGACTCTTTGATGTCGGTAGCTACATGTAACACCTTGCCATTGACAGTGTGGCAGGGAATCATTCCATGAGTTCAGTGTTCCGTCGCGATAATTGACCACTTGATGCTTGAATTCGAGCAGGGCCAGTCGATCGGTTTCATTTCCCAGATGAGTGGCAGTTGAAACATGTTGCAGAAATAGCAAGTTCATTGAAAATAAAAGCAACGATGAACAAAAAGCATTTGAAATGTTGTTTTGAGGCTCCATATTGGGTTTTAAGCAGATCATTTGGGGAGGAATTGTTCACTGCACGGAAGAGGAAGATGCAGTATATAGTTGGTGTTTGAAGAAGAAATGGCATAGATGGGAATGCAATTACTGTTGGCATTGACCTTTGCCTATATCTCTTGATCTATGATGTTTGCTTAAGGTGAACATCAATCACCTCCTGTGGCCCAAAGGTGGTTTTCACATATAGCCACTTAGGGGGGAATTTCTTTCCTTCCACATCATCAATTCCGTTAATTTGGACAGTTACTCATTGATCATAAAACAATTTGTATTTTAAATAGTAATTACATAATTTAAAATTAAAGTGAGCAGAGAGAAAAAGAGAGAGATATAAGAGAGAGAAAAAGAGAGATATATGTGGATTAGTTTTAAATTGGGGGTTTGGGGGTGATGTGCAAATGGGTCTAACCATAGTGGGGTAAAATGAAATTTGTCCTCATTTTCATTTCGAAAAAACAGTAGTATTTCATTAAGTTTCAAAACATACCCGAACGGAAACGATCTACAAACATAAATATGACTCTTTCAAAAGTTTCAAAACATACCCAAACGAGAAATAATGTACAAACATAAATATGACTCTTTCAAATTGCGAGAGTTGTAAGAATAAAATTATGTACATGTGATCTTATAAATCTTGTCGTTACGATGATTTTTTACTTTTTTTTAACTCTGGGAGACTAAGCACCCAATAGAAACAAAAGAGTCCCACAATGACCTCAACTCAATCCCCAACAGATTAATCTTGTAGCACATAGGTCAACACCACTGTGTAACAAAAAAACAAAAATTAAACCATAAGAGTGGAGACTTTTGTGTGGCTGTTTGAAAATCTATTGTGGAAGAACAAAAAAGTCTACACAACACATTAAATAGTTCCATCACAAACCCTAAGTTTGGCCCCATGTCCAGAATCTCTTGACTATGCCTCACAGGCTGTAATGTCTCTCACATTCACACCCAACCAGCTACGATTGATGCAAACAAATTCATTACGTGGGATTGAATTTTATTTTTGTTTCGACAAATTCCTACTTTGTTTATATCTTCCTTTTTTTTTTTTTGGTTGTACATAACGCAAAATGTTTTTAACTATGTGTTCTTGGGACTTATAGTTTTAACAATCCTTGAATGCATACAACTGTCTGCTAGTCATGAATATCACTTAAATTCATATTTTATGTGGTTAAAGGAACTCAGACTCAGAATGGAACAACACAAAACATTTTCGAGTTCGTTTGTCCTTGTAATTTTATGTTGATGTAGGGCAATGTTTCACGGATTCACTTTAATACATTTTCTTTCAATTTTCTTATTGACAGATCACCTATCATAATATACAAATGAGACCCATAATAAACAAGTGAGTCCTTTACTCATTAGTGATAAATGATCCATCAAGCAAGAAATTAAAAGAAAAATATATTGGAGGGGATCTAGATCCATTCTTACACCCTAGTTGAAGCCAGAGCTGCTCCATTCTTTTAGGATAAATTATATTTTACCTCCTAAAACTATTATATTTATTTCACTTTACACTCTTAATTATAAATTTTTTTACATTGCACCCTAAAATATCAATTTATTTTATATCACTCCAATAGTTGAGGGTGCAAAGTAAAACAAAGATAATAGTTTAAAAGATAAAATATAATTTACTCATTTTTTAACTTTGCACTTTAAATAATGAAACTTTACAGCTTTTACTCCCACAGAGAGCGCAAAACTAAGATGTATTCGAAAAACAAAAAATAGGGTGATTTCGATTGCATACAGTATATATTTCACTGAATTTTTTCTTAATGGTAAATTACTCATAATTAATTCAAACTTGACCCATGAATATAAATGGGTCTCCCATCAATACATAATAGGTGTTCTAGGATTAAGAGAAATTGAATGAAATTGTGTACTAGAAGGGACCTAGATCAAACTAAAGAGTATACATCATTGCTTGGATTATGTTCGACCATCGTTGGATTAATTTTCTGGGGAAAATCAAAGCAAAATGGTACACAGTAATTTGTTTAGGGTTATACATTGCTAACATACATTTAGCTCAATATGCTAGCTCTATTTTTGAATCTATGCACCACTGTTGAATTTGTTTTTTTTATACTTTGTGACAGTTATGACTCGTCGATTAAGTCTAGTAAGAAAGAAAATGATAAGGAATAAGAAATTGAATGCACTATTTGTGTGGTGGACCAAATATCATATATTTAGGCTAAAAAACTTGTAGTCACGTTACAATTATTCCACCAATACGAATCACTCTTTTTTGTTTGTTATTTTTATTTTGACTAAAAAACCGTAAATTGTACCTCTGTCATATGTAACTTGAACTATGATGATGGTTACAATGCTTTCGCTATGGCAGACCTACAAGATGATTTTGGTTGAATGTTGATACCTGATTCATCGTCCACATTTCTTACATTCACAGTAGAAAAAAATTTTCGTACATCATCTCTGTCGATATCAAATCAAATCCATGACATGGAAGAACTGAAAAGTCCGAAACACATCAAATCATGCCAAGACAAACCCTAATATCTGAAAGACTTTTTCAGTAGGTGCGAGAGCCCTCTTGGTCCAAACATGACGTTTTCAATGAAGTGTTCTGTTGACAGCTTTGGCCAGGTTGACAATATTGTAGTACAATAATCGTAGTCATGTGTGTGTTTATTAGTGTGCTTTACTGTGTGTACTCCTCTTTTCAATCCGTTATAATACTCCCACGATCCACTCAACACGTCTATTTGGAATTTAGAAAAATAAAAAAAACATTAATTAATTTATTTGGGTAATGCTCCACCCATATCTGGTGGACGAACTGAGAGTTTCATAACTTTCTGCAAAATGTGCTTTCATGCACACTGAACATTCGACTTTAGTGAATGCACATTTCTTTTTCTTACATTAAAAGTTCAAAACCTTAATTTTAGAGCATGATGTGGATGAAGCAATTATGAATATCATATTGACATAATCTTTAACATGCATGACGAGCATGGAAGGATCACTGAATCTTACGGTTGGATTCACAAAATATGATAAACTATTAAAGGGATGTTTGGTTCGGGTATAACATAAAATGAAATTGCGAGATTGTCAAGAGTAATAATAGGTTGAGATAAAATGTGTGTCCATTATAATGGAATTGGAGATTAATATGCAGTACTAAATTGAAAAAGACAAAAGCACTCTTGCGACAAATGTAATCCAAAACTAGATTATGGTAATCTAGTCATTTTTTTTTATCTTTGATGATATCTCAAAATAAATCTCAAACGTCAGCTCAGCCCAGGAGGTCAGACTAGACGAACAGAACTTGGAAGAGTAGAGCTGGAAGTCCCTTCGAGATAAACAAAGGCAATAACAACTAAGACAACAGTTGGAAGATCACGAGAGGTTCCTAAAAGCGTTAGGAAGCAATAATCGAGAGACCTAATCGCAACCAACCAAGATCTTCTCCTATAATCAAGGAGAACCCCACGAAATAAGGGCAAGAATTTCGGCTAAGATCCCACTGAATAGGGAACAACCCTATAAATACTATGTAACGCCCCAAGGAATGAGAGGAACCCTAGAGGCAAAAATTAGTCATTGTACTCTTGCAATCATCATTATTGAAAGACAAGGAGCAAGAGTGTTCATTAAAAAGTGGATTAACCGAGCTCCCGAGCTGGTGAACCACTATATTCCTACTGTGTTAATTCCCCAATTCCCCGACAATCATTCACTCGAGTCTAGTAGCTTAAATCTCAACAATTCTAATATTATTTTCTTTCATTTACTCGTCATCACAAATTCTCATCACGTTGAAATACACCGTCAGTTTGGCGCCATCTGTGGGAAGGACTGAACCTGTTACAAATAAAGCTGATTTTCCAGTGACTGATGGTATCAATGCGAAACATGAGCCGAAGTCAGACCAATCCTCTACGGATGCAAGATCAACAGGAAGCCGCAAATAACAGGCAACCTAAAAACGCTCAAGAAGCAGATCCCCCAATGGGGGGGCCTTCCCATGAATGATGAGATGGAGACCCATCGGCTTGTCAATGAACGTCTGATAAAATAGAACAAAGAGCTCTTAAAGCTCCTACAACGCCCACTAGAGGCATGACCGGCCCAAGGAGGCCAGAATAACCCACCACCAAGAGAGCAACTGCACCTCGACCCCCTCAGAGAAGTTAATGAGATGGGAGAGAATAGCCAGACCTTCGGGCAAGAACCTCGACTACCCCTTACAAATGGACACAACGAGGAAGTGCAAAGTCAGTATAAGGAAGGGGAGATGAACGACTTTTTCCCATATCAACAGGAGAGAAGAGAACACCACTAGGAGCAACATTTCAAAGACATCCAGCAAGAGCTTAGCCAGATGAAGGAGACAGTGAAGAGCAAGGCCTCAGTCACTATGGATGCCTTGGTGTAGCAAATCGAATCCCCATTCACTGCTGGGGTGCTGCACTTTCCTCTACCACTTAAATTCAGAATGCTACAGGTGGATGCTTTCGATGGGACAAAAGATTCCGTGGACCACCTCAACACCTACAAAAATCAAATGGAGTTGCATGGATATCAAGATCCAGTGAGATATAGGGCCTTTGCTATCACCCTGAAGAGCTCAGCCTTAGCATGGTTCAACAGACTCCCCCAGCCTTGATTTTCTCTTTTAAAGAGCTGTCAATCTCGTTTGTGTCCCACTTCATTGGAGCTCGGACCTATAGGAAGCCGAGCTACCATTTGTTAAATGTGAAACAAGGACCTGATGAGAACCTACGGTCTTATGTCCAACGGTTCAACTCAGAATTCTTGAAGGTGGATGTCCTAGATGAAAAATTTACTATTATAGCCTTCATAGCAGGTCTGGGGGTTCAGTCAAAAGACCTGATGTTTTCTATCTCAAAGAACCCCCAAGCTAGTATGGCGGAGGTGCTCGCCAAAGTAGAAAAGTACATAAATGGTGAGGAAGCGCTCATCTTCAAGGTCAGGAGCCCTTCGTCGAGAAAGGAGAAAGGGAAGGAAGAAAAGAAGAGAGAATAAAGTCCCAGAAAGGAAAGAGAATGAGGCAGGTCTTCAAGAAGAGACAGAGAGCGTTCCCCGAAGAGAAGGAGAAGTGTTAGGGATCGCCTCAGCCCTCTACAACCAGAGCTACAACCGAGGTATGTACCCCGACAGCTCACCCCCCTAACGGCTACAGTGTCTCAAATACTGTATGAGGTGCAAAATGAGAAGTTCTTAAGGTGGCCACCCGGATGAAAGCAGACCCGACAAAAAGGGATCCTACGAAGTATTGTGACTTCCACATAGACCATGATCATTACACTGACGACTGTATCCAATTGAAGAGGGAAATAGAATTTCTAATCGGGCGAAGGCAGTTGCGACGCTATTTGGCCAATGATAATAAAAATCGAGCTCTCCCACCCCCACCCCCTCAGCGTCAAACACCAGAGACACACCAGCAACCTATGGAGGAGATCAGAGTGATATCTAGAGGATTTGTCGGAAGAGGAGAATCCAACTCTGCCAGAAAGGCTCACTTGCGAAAAATCAAAGCCACAGAAGCTCCCGAAGTATATACAGTGTCTTAATTTTTATGCTTAGACACGATTATCACTTTCTCAGATTTAGATCTGGAGGGCTGCCAACATCCCCACAACGACCCATTGGTGGTAAGAGCTGTGGTGGCCAACAGGACTATCCATCGTGTTTTGATTGACAATGGCAGTTCGACAGAAATCATTTTTGCTTTTGCTTTCGACAAAATGGATATAGAAAGGGAAAAACTTGAACCAGTAAGTGCCCACCTATTGGGATTCTCAGGAGAAAGGGTGCTGCCCCTAGGGTCAATTCAACTCATCTTGACCTTAGGTGGCCCACCCTGTCATACTACTACAGCTGTGAAATTTCTAGTGGTTGATGCACCTTCAACATACAATATGCTCTTTGGAAGACCCTCGCTCAATTCTATAAGGGCTATTCCCTCTTCCTATCACCTTGTAGTGAAGTTTTCAACAGAAAACGAAGTTGGAGTGGTCCGAGGAGACCAGCGCGTAGCACGGGAATGCTACATGGCATCCATGAGAAATAAGGAGGTTGAGAGCATCCAATTGGATGAGCTTGACATGAGGGATGAACTCGAGACCAGGCCAACACCATCAGAAGAGCTAGAACCTATTCAAATCGATGAGGAGCCAGAGCATCTTGTTTACATTGGATCCAAGCTGAGCAAGGAGATCAAGGATCTCCTCATCCAATTCCTGAAAAAGAACAATAAAGTTTTTGCATGGAAGCAAGAGGACATGAAAGGGATTGATCCCTCTGTCATCACTCACAAGTTCAGCGTGAATCCAGCTTGTAAGCCTATTAAGCAGAAGAGGAGGAGCTTTGCCCCAGAGCGTCAGAATGCCATCAATGACGAGGTCAGAAAGTTCCTTCACGGAAAAGCCATTCGAGAAGTGAATTACCCAATCTGGCTAGCCAATGTAGTCCAAGTCAAGAAGACAAACGATAAATGGCGTCTTTGCAATGACTTTACAGACCTCAACCGTGCTTGCCCGAAAGATAGTTTTCTTTTACCCCGGATAGATTTGATTGTAGATGCCACTACGAAATATGAGCTCCTCAGCTTCATGGATGCTTTCTTGGGGTACAATCAGATCGGGATGGATCCTAGTAACCAAGAGAAAATCTTGTTCATAACCGAGCAAGGGACGTACTACTATCAAGTGATGCCTTTCAGGTTAAAAAATGTAGGAGCCACTTACTAGCGCTTGATGAATAAGATGTTTCAAAAACAGATTGGGACCTCCATGGGGGTCTATATTGACGACATGCTGGTCAAGTCACTAAAGGAAGAGCTCCACACTGGGCACCTAACAGAGTCGTTTCAGGTCTTGAGAGAATACAAGATGAAGCTCAACCCTACTAAATGTGCCTTTGGGGTGTCAGCAGAATTTTTTTTGGGATTCATAGTTAATAGCAGAGGGATACAGGCTAACCCAAAAGGTAAAAGCAGTGTTGGATATGCAGCCTCCCTCCAACACGGGGGAAATATAATGTTTAACCAGGAGAATAGCTGCCCTGAGTCGTTTTGTTTCCAGATCAAGCGACAAGTGTCAGCCATTCTTTCGAGTCTTAAAGAAAGCTTTTCAATGGGATGCTCGAAGTGAAGAATCCTTCAAAGCATTGAAAGAATACCTAAGCTCCCACCTGTCATGGTAAGTCCGTTAGAAGGAGAAGTACTTACCCTTTACCTGACTGTCTCAGAGTTCTCAACTAGTGCAGCGTTAGTAAGGGAGAAGGACAGAGCTTAGCAACCAGTTTACTACTGCAGCCGAGCTCTGAGGGAGGCAGAAGAAATGTATCCTAAAATGGAAAAACTCATTTTAGCCTTAGTGACAACTGCTAGGAGGTTAAGACCCTACTTCCAAGCTCATACTATCGAAGTCCCAACAGATCAACCAATGAAGCAGGTGCTGCACAAGCCAGAATCATCGGGGAGACTAGTTAAATGGCCCGTTGAACTTAGCGAGTTTGACATCAGATACAAGCCAAAGACAGCCATTAAGGGGCAGATATTGATAGATTTCATTGCAGAATTCATAATTGGGATACCTGCAGAGACAGGGCAGTTGGTACCTGACCTCCCTACGTGAAAACTTTTAGTAGATGGAGCTGTCAATGCTCAGGACAGTGGAGCTGGCTTGATTTTGACCTCCCCCGATGAGATAGATGTTGAATACGCACTGAAATTTGGATTCAAAGCCTCAAACAACGAAGCTGCGTATGAGGCAGTCATAACAGGGCTCAACTTAACTCATTCAATGGAAGCTGAGCAACTGGAGATCTGTAGTGACTCACAACTCGTGGTGAAACAGATAAAGGGAGCTTACGAGGCAAAGGGTGAGAAGATGGTACTTTATTTTAGGAAGGTGCAAGAATTGATCAAGAAATTTATGCAAGTAAAGATTAGACATGTCCCTAGAACTGAAAATTCAAGAGCAGACGTTTTGGCAAAGTTGGCAACAGCTTCTCAAGAAAATCTGGACAGGTTAATCCCCGTGAGCATCTGACGGAACCATCTGTGTGTATTGAGAATGAAGAAATTTTTCCTGTGCAGAGTCCATCAAGCTGGATGGACTCCATCGTGGAGTATCTCCAGAACGGGACCTTACCAGAAGACAACAAGGAAGCAGCAAAGCTGAGAACCAGGTCAGCTAGATTTTCCATTTTGCAGGGAAACTTGTACAGACGAGGTTTTTCAGCGCCACTCCTCAAATGTGTGGGGAACGAGGACGCCGATTATATACTTAGGGAGATTCATGAAGGAGTCTGTGGCAACCACATCAGAGCTCGGGCTTTGGCAGGAAAGACATTAAGGCAGGGTTATTACTAGCCCACTTTGCTCAAGGATTCAACAAACCTGATCAGAAAATGCAAGGCTTGCCAGATGCATGCCAATATCCCTCACTGTCTACAAGAGTTCCTGACCCCAGTGATAAGCCCTTGACCGTTCCAACAGTGGGGTCTAGATATACTAGGGCCTCTTCCCATTGGTATGGGACAATGCAAGTTCGTCATTGTAGGAGTGGATTACTTTACCAAGTGGGCAGAGGTAGATCCCTTAGCAACTATTACAGAACAAAAGGTTCAAAATTTTACCTAAAAATTCATAATCTGCCAATTTGGGATCCCCAGAGCAATTGTGTCGGATAATGGGAAGCAGTTCGACAACCCGAAGTTCAAAAACTTATGTGCCAAGCTCGGAATAAAGAATTACTTTTCTGCCCCAGCTTATCCTCAGTTTAATGGACAAGTAGAAGTCACGATCAAGACTATAAAGTTTGCCCTAAAGACCAAGCTGGACAATCTGAAGGGTAAATGGGTGAAACACCTCTCAAAAGTACTATGAGCTTATAGGATAACAACTAGGTCGGCAACACAAGAGACTCTATTTGTTTTGGCTTTCGGTTCTGAGGCAGTGGCACATGTGGAAGTTGGGCTCCCTTCACTTAGAATAGAATTAGCAAACGAGAAAAATAATGATAATTCCCTTCTGCTAAGTTTAGATCTGTTGGAAGAAAAGAGGGAGACAGCACTGAACAACATAAAGAGCTACCAAAGGAAGGCAGCTAGATACTACGACAGGAAGGTCAAGCATAGGAGTTTCAAGGTTGGAGATCTGGTGCTAAGGAAGCTTCTGCTGGCAAGAAAGGATCCCACTCATGGGAAATTGGGGCCTAACTAGAAAGGTCCATACATAGTCTCTCGAGTGATTAGACCATGAGTTACAGACGGAAGAAGGAAAAGTCTTGCCCCATTCATGGAATGCAGAACATCTTAGGAAATTTTTTCAGTAAGTTTGTTTTATATTATGAACCATTGTTTAAAAAAAAAAAATATATATGTAGCAAGTCTGTGATTCATCTATCCTTATGAACACGCAAAAAAGGAAGATTCCTAGAGCTCAGTATAAACTCATTAGTTCATAAAAAGAGTCTTAGAGCTCACGATGAACTCATCAGTTCATAAAAAGAGCCCTGGAGCTCAGTATGAACTCATTAGTTCATAAGAAGAGCCTTGGAGCTCAGTATGAACTCCTTAGTTCATAAAAAGAGCCTTAGAGCTCACGACGAACTCATCAGTTCATAAAAAGAGCCCTGGAGCTCATTATAAATTCATTAGTTCACAAGAAGAGCCCTGGAGCTCAGTATGAACTCCTTAGTTCATAAAAAGAGCCTTAGAGGTCACAATGAACTCATCAATTCGTAAAAAAAGCCTTGGAGCTCAGTTTGAACTCATTAGTTCATAAGAAGAGCCTTAGAGCTCAGTATGAACTCATTAGTTCATAAAAAGAGCCTTAGAGCTCACGATGAACTCACTAGTTCACAAAAAGAGTCTTAGAGCACGCGATGAACTCATTAATTTATAAAAAGAGCCTTAGACCTCACTCAATAGTTCATAAGAAGAGCCTTAGAGCTCACGAAGAACTCATTAGTTCACAAAAAGAACTTTAGAGCTCACGATGAACTCATCAGTTTATGGTAAAAACCTTAGAGTTCGCGATGAATTCATCAAAAGAATCACGGAGCTTAGAAACATCAGCGATTACAAAACAAAAGACTTCTTCAAATCACAAATCATTCGCAATGTGTAGCAAATATGAGAAAGTTGAGGTTTTCAGAACATCAACAGTTACAAGGAATCAATCCGAGCAAAATTCCTACTCGTCTCACCAACTCAGCTATCCTCTCCTTCAGACGAAGGTTCTCCTCTTTCAGACCATCCCTTTCCTTCTCAGCTGTTGACAAAAGATCCATCAATTTTTGCCCAGCAGCAGAGAATAGAACTTCCCCCAAGCCAGAGTTTGAGGTAGGGGAGGAAGAACCATCCCTCTTGCGCCCTTCGAAGGAGCTCTAGTGTCTTCGCTCTTATCAGATTCTGAAGAAAAAGATTCAGGTTCAAGAAAAAAAGGAAAGTCTCGCTTAGCCGCAACAGCACTAAACAAGTATAGATTGTTTGATATCATGAGCTCAGAAAAGGACAAGGGCTCAGCTTGGGTCATTAGTTCTGTCCTCATCAATTCAAGCAAGTTCAGGTCAGGAGCATCTGCACAAAAAAACAAAAATAATAAGCAAATAGCATCATAAAAATTTGATCCCAAGAGAGGGACCCTCGTCACTCTCACCTAGGTAAGAATAGCTCTTCCAAGACCGAGAAACTCTACATTCCCTAGTGCCCTCCTCGGAAGACCTCCACGAATCACTTGAAGCAAAGAAGAAGTGCTGGGCCCATCCCGAAGGAGGATAGGGGAGATCAAACACTAAACGACGTAGCCTGAAGTCTCTCTATCGAAAGTGAACAAAACATGGAACTTCATCCTCCTCAATGTCAAAATAGTAAATACATTTTGCAACTATAGGAAACTCGCCATTACCTTGCAGACGCCAGAAGAGGAAGAAACTGGTCATGGCAGCCCATCCTATGGGTGAAAGACGAGAGGGACACAAGCCGATATAGGCTAGAATAAATCCAATAGAAGGATGAATGGGAAGGCGTTGGCCTAAATCCAAAGCTGCTTCAAAGAAGCACGTTTCCCTAGGGGGAAGGTAATTACAGGGTTCATTGGAGCTTAGAGCACGTAGAGGTACCTCCAAATCGAGAAAGAATTTCTTCCTTATCCTCTCTAAATCAGGGGACGTCACCACCGAGAGAACGAAGTAGCGAGTATGCCACATCCACTCAACCCCAAAAGAGGTTCGCTCTTGAAACAGAGCAGAAAAAGGGGCAGACATAATGGATTCAAGCAAAAAAGAGAAGAGAAGGAATTAGAAGACGTTAAGTCCTCAAGAATAACGAAGGGATACCCGGAGGGAAGTGATAGCTAGTACTTATAGAAATCCTTTGAGGACCCCAGTTTTTTAGGAAATTGTTAATTACACGAAACCTTAAATCGGTGGATCTCTAAATTTCCAAACTAAGGAAGTAGGAACCTTTTGGGTAGGAAGGATATGCATTGAAAGCAGGCATCAATGTCACCCCGGGATAAAATAAGCAGACCTCTAAGGAGGGGTCTAGAGCATAAAAGAGAGGTCAAAACAAAACCTTACACATCGAGAGGTCAGCAAGTCAGAAATAAGGAAGTCAATGCACTCAAGCAGCTGCTTCTAGGCATGCTTTTCCAGGTTGTCACCTTACGTGTGGTCCATGGCAATCTAGGACCTCGGCACATCGGAACAACTGGACAGAGCATGATTGTTTACCAAAAGGTCCCCTCAAGATCAGTTCTAGAGCAAATCAGCTACGCAGGTCAGCAAATGGAAGCTTCTTAAGGGTAAGATTTCAGGTACTTATTGTCTTATATTTCAAACAGCTAAAAACTAGACCCCTACTGTGTATGCTAAACTGATCATGCAAACCTCCTATCCATTTGCTGAGAGAGGGAAAGGGTTGAGAAGATTGCACTACGCAATAGAAGTTACATATTTGCATCCTCGTTTAAAATTGTCACAACCATGAGTTGATAAGTTTAAAAAATTGGCTTCGTATCCTAAATTTTTGAGGATGAAGTAAGGCCAGAGCTCTGGTGGTCAGCGAGTTCGGAGAGAAGCAAGGTGAGGAGATAGAAGCTCAACTAAGCACATCCGTAGTTATTCTTAACTTTTTTACTTCAAGGAGATCTGAACAACCCCCTGAAGTAAAGGGGGAAGAGTTGAGAAATATCATATTCGATTGATGGAAGAGTAGAGCAACAAGTTAAAATCAAAGGGAAAGGAGGAGAGCTATAAGCTGTAAATTAAAGATACAAAATGCTACAATTAAATGCTACAATTCTAAAATTTTGAGATAATTAGCCCAAAGCTACAAATTCTAAGTTTTTGAAGGGACAGTAGATGAAGGGCCTTGCAATGCAGTAGCTGATGTCTCAGCACAAGGAATGGAAAAAGGGCTCTCCAGCTCAGCAGGCGACCTCTCTGGCACAACAACAATTGAGGTTTCATGAGGGCCAAGAGCAGGCAAAGAGGTAGGGACCTCAGATTCAACCAAGGCTCTTGTGGCCAGCTCAGCAGGGAGGGAAAAAGCAGGCTCAGCAGCCAGGGGAGTAGAGATGCCTAAGGAGGCAGAAACATCTTGAGCTGAAGTCCCAACTAGAGGAATGAGCCCTCCAGAGTCTATGGGCACATATTCAGAAATATTAGGAACAGGAGCATCATCATCTTCTTCATTAGACCCCCCTCGGCCTCTTCCTCAGGGGAAGTTGAAAAGTCAAAGTTCAGTTCAGGGTAAGTTCTTTCAGCTATACCCTGGAAAGCAATCCACCATTTTGTCCACCTGGTGAGAACGTCATCCTCTAGCTGAATAATCAGCTCATCCTTTTTCTGGATGGTAATGTCTCGTACCTCTAGTGCCTCCCTGGCAGCCCTTAACTCCTCCCTGACAGCATCATTGGCCTCTGCTAGCACCTCGTACTCCCTCTTCATGTTCCTGAAGGAAGCTAGAGCATCAAGGGACTTTCCGCTCTCCTCTATCCAGTCATCAGTTTTTGACCGGAGGTCTTCCTTAGTCTTGCTGAACTCCTCTTATCTGGACTTGGCAAAGGAAGACTGCTGCTCCACTTGCTCTTGCAACTCCTTTACTTGGACCTTAAGGTCATTATTCTCAAAGGCCAGATCGGCACACTTTATCTCAAAAGCTTTGGAAGCATTGGCTGACCCCTCCAGGCTTGGATTCGTTTTAACAAGCTGCTTATTTGAATGACGGTCTGAAGACAAGCATGGAAAATTAGTGTAAAGAGAAGAGTGTAGGACAACCAAAGGAAAAAGAAAGAATTTGATAAATTAGGATCTCACCGAGGTACAACCATACAACGCAGTGGAAACACAGGTTCCCAGGGGTACAAAAAGTGCCTGCATCAATGTCAGACTCCGGGATAATGGAGGCAATGACCTCTGCAGCACACTTCACGCCAGTAATGAGGGAATTTTCAGACTTCGGGAGGACTCCTTTGCCTACCATGAATTATGTGGGAAGAGATTGGAAGGCCTCTTTGGTTGATGCAGAGATAGCACAACTAGGGAGAGTGCAAACAGTCTTCGAGGCCCTCTCAACTTCAGATGCAGAAGGGGAGGACCGGTCTCGCCCAGGAGCATCTTTAGTGGAAGGTTGGGTCCCTTGGGGGAAAGGAGGTCCTAAGGCTGGTGAAGCATGTAGGGGGGATGGTGGAGCCTTCTGGACAAAAGCAGAGGAAGTACCCATTTTTTGAACCTTAGTTCGAGTAATTGGGCTCCCACCAAAATTGCCCTCAGCCTTGCGCTTGGTACCACCCTTGTTTTTCTTCTTCAATAGCTCTACCTTAGCTTGGAACATCTTAGGGGTAGGCTTCAGAGTACCTCTCTGGATTACATTTAGCCAACTTCAGCTTCACCCGTTTGTCCTCGACGCTGAGTTCAGGTCGAATACCTAAGAAAGGAGGAACACCAAAACTGCAGAGGTCAGGAAAACAACTTATAAATCTTCAAACCGCAGTTTAGTCAGACAAGAACTCACCTAAGTTATCTGGGGCTGACCAGGCTCTGGAAATTCCAAGAGTGTCTGTTTTATCAGCAGGGTTGTATTCCCAGTTGACACCCCCAACGAAAAAAAAATTCTTTTTCCAGCCTTTATGAGAGCTTGGGAGGTGTGTAATGATCTTATTAGACGAGGTCCGCCTAGAAACATATAGAAAGCCCTCAGTTGAGGTAAGCTTGACATTGAAAAGGTCCATAAGCAGAGAAATGGTGGGAGTCCCAAGCCCATGCTTCTTAAAGAAAACTAAAAGACCCACTAAAACACCCCAGAAGTTAGGAGAAAGCTGAGCAGGACAGACATTGAGGTGGTGCAGAACATTCTTGATGAAGAGGTGCATAGGGAAACGAAGACCATTCTCGAAAGCGGCCACAAAGAAACAAACTCTTTTGTGCATTTGGGCAACGTATGAGGTGAATTTATCCAGGCACCAGGGTTGAATACTAGGGGGAAAACCAAAACGAGCACTAAGAGCTTCCATGAGAATAGGATCCACCCTACTGGGACCCACAAGCTCAGCATGCCTGAAGGCAGCCCCCATACCCGTTGTACTATCAGGAATTCCAACCTCACTCACCTTGCCCTTACCCTTGTCAGCACTAGGAGGTACATGAAAGGAAGATGAGGGGAGTTCCTTGGAGTCCACCTCGGTATCGACAGCCTCAACATCGGGAAAGTTGTCAATCTCATCACCTACATCCCCTAAATCAGAATCTCTCTCGGCAGACCTGTTGCCTAGGAGAGAAACAGAGGAGAAAGTTACTCTAGAGGAGGCAGACATGATTGGCAAAGAGAAAGGCAAATCGAAAGAATTATAAAAAGGAGGAATACTAACTAAACACCCCCTGATAATCCTAGGGTTAGCACTGTACCTCCCGACAGTAAGAATTCGCACAGTGGAGTTCCAATCCACAAAGCGGGGAAGAAAAGATAGACAACGATCGCAATTCCAAAAGAAAAAGAACCGAAAAACCTAGAAAAATAATGGCCACCTTGAAGTCGAGGGATCCAGAGTGAGGAAAGGCAATAGAAAGACAAAGAGGCATAAGGAAGCGTACCTAGACAGGGAAGAAGAGCAATAAACAGCAGCCAAAGAACAAAATTGGAGGAGATGAACAAAGTAGGAATTCGAGTCGAACCCAAAAAGCATAGTCTAGAGTAGAGAATAAGCGAATCGCGTGGAGGAAAGCCCAAAAATCACAGAGAAAAAGAGTCGGAGACGAAGGTGAACAACGTAGAAGATGAATGGTGGTTTGGTGCATTTTCTTTCAGCCGTTTTGAGGCGTGCACGGGAACCGAGGGAGCCATGATTGTTTATACCGTTAAAAAACCCCTCCCACGTGCATCTCACATGCAGACTAAGGTCAGCTAGACGCAGTTTGGTCCAAGGTAAAAGTAGCTCAGCCCATGCTCAAGCTCGCTTGGGCCAATGGCTGGGGGGGGCAACTGATGATACCTCAAAATAAATCCCAAACACCAGTTCAGAAGGTCAGCTTAGCCTAGGAGGTCAGAGTAGACGAACAGAACTCGGAAGGGTAGAGCTGGAGGTCCCTTCGAGATAAGCAAGGGCAATAACAACTAAGACAACAGTTGGAAGATCACGAGAGGTTCCTAAAAGCGTTAGGAAGCAATAATCGAGGCATCTAATCGCAACCAACTAAGATCTTCTCCTATAATCAAGGAGAACCCCATGAAATAAGGGCAAGAATCTCGGCTAAGATCCCACTAAATAGGGAACAACCCTATAAATACTATATAACGCCCTGAAGGAACGAGAGAAACCCTAGAGGCAAAAACTAGCCATTGTACTCTTGCAATCATCATTATTGAAAGACAAGGAGTAATAGTCTCCATTAAAGAGTGGATTAATCGAGCTCCCGAGCTGGTGAACCACTATATTCCTACTGTGTTAATTCCTCAATTCCCCAACAATCATTCACTCGAGTCTAGTAGCTTAAATTTCAACAATTCCAATATTGTTTTCTTTTATTTACTTGTCATCACAAATTCTCATAACGTTGAAATACACCGTCAATCTTAATACCAATCAAGAATGGTTTTAGACCACCTATTACACGCAGATTAGTAAATTTTGTCAAAATAGTAAAACGAATAGATAAATGGAAGAAAAATTGATGATACATTTAATTTAAGTTGACTGGTGAGTTGACCAAAAATGAACTAGAAGGATATCATGGTTTAAGTTGACTGGTTTGCATACCTTCTTTCCATATTGTGAGAACTACTTATACTTTTCATGGAAGTCATCACTGCTAGCGAATGGGTCCCCTTAGGGAGAGCCCTCCATTGGCCCATCTGGGAGGCAACAGGTGGGGGTGAACAGTTCTTGAGCAAAACGCCTCCTGTCTCACGCGAGAAGTCAATTAGCATTAAATGGTCGGCCCCCAAGCACTTAATGCCCTTTCCCCAAGACTATCTGGATGATAAACACGTCCCATTCTCCTAAAGGATCTTTGAATGCTCATCTGTGATGGCTGCACGGCAGCGGGGGTATTCTTGTCTATTGGCCCCCAACTCTGTACTTTGCATCACGTGTTCAACTCCTTTTGGTTGTAGGTCATGTCTTTTCTGTCATCTTGACTCCTATGGGAAAACAAGTTTAATGATTTATTAACTAATTCTGACTTTGACAGACTGTAACCGACAATAATCTGTCTGGTGACCGAGATGAGGTGTCTAAAAGCAGACCTTAGGATCTGATCACGCCGAGGAAACGTGTCAAAATCCTAGTGTTCCGAGAGCTCATACGCTAAGGACACGTGTTATATAGACAGAGGATGTCGGTGCAGAGGACACGTGTCCTCCTCTTAGTTATGGAGTGTCATCGGCACTGAGGACACGTATTTTCATCAGAATGCTAGAGGTGTCTTCGGTGTTGAGGACACGTGACTTCATTTAAATGCTCAAAATGTCCTTGGTGCCGAGAACTTGTGGCTTCATCTGAATGCTAGAAGTGTCCTTGGCGCCAAAGACAAGTAGTTTCATTTGAATTTTGGAGGTGTTCTCGGAGCCAAAGACATGTGTCTACTCCCTGTTCTTTATCAGAAGTGTCCCATCAAATTTCCTATTGACATAATCTTTAACATGCATGATGAGCATGGAAGGATCACTGAATCTGACGGTTGGATTCACAAAATATGATAAACTATTAAAGGGGTGTTTGGTTCGGGTGTAACATAGAACAAAATTGTGTGATTATCTGAAGTAATAATAGGTTATATCATTTTTTTTTTTGCATCTTATCTACTCCATGTTTGATTCAAGGTTGAGATAAAATGTGGGTCCATTATCATGAAATTGAAGATTAATATGTAGTACTAAATTGAAAAAACACGAAAGCACCCTTGTGACAAATGTCATCCAAAACTAGATCATGGTAATCTGGTCATTTTTTTTATCTTAATACCAATCAAGAATGGTTTTAGACCACCTATTACATGAAAATTAGTTTGTACTGTGAAAGTATTGTTTTTTTTATACTGTCGCATCAAGTTGCTATTTGCTCATATTGTGAGATTGGACCGTACGACATGGCCCAAATATGGTAGTAAATTACGATCAAACCAATTTAATCGATTTATACCCCTAATGCCTGAATTATATATGTTTTAACATTTACGAAATATGAACGACTACATTGAAAGTTAAGAATGGTTGAGGACGGTATTCTAAATCTTAGTTATAGTAAATGGTAATTTTACTTTTCAAACAAAATTTATTGACCAAATTCATTGTCCATTAATCTCGGTGTGACATCATCGCTAGTCCAACAACAGTAGTGGATTTAGTTAGTAAATTTGGTCAAAATAATGAAACGAATAGATAAATGGAAGGAAAAATGATGATACATTTAATTTAAGTTGACTGGTGACTTGACCAAAAATGAATTAGAAGGATATCATGGTTTATGTATCTTTATGTACCACATAGTATAGGTAACTAAATACCTACCTATTTTGGGGCTTGGAAATGAGGATAATTTAGAAAATGCAATGAATTTTTTTTAAAAATATTTTGCTGCTTGGTTTTAAAATAAAAAAGTGACCCAAATACTCACGGCAATCGTTAAAATTTTCTCATCTTTTTTCGTATTTTTTATCTTCAAAACTTTCATAACTAGACGCCGAGTTCAATTTGTTGATTAGTTTACCCTCAATAGCTTGAATTTTCAATAGTTTGTGGTAATGAGATGCTTAGTCCGAATAAAGAAAATCTCTAACAGATTCACCACATATAACATGAGTAGTTACCATAAATTGAAAATTCTTACTTGTTATTGCTATTCAAAGATTCTCTCAAGTATTATGAGTAAAGGCCCTCTATAAATAGGCCAAGTTCCAACAATTTTCAGAATATATTTGGTGGTATTAGTCCTCAATGGCAGCCGCAGGCATCATCAACTCCGTTTGTTTAACTCTCTTCCTTTTTCTCATGATCAAAGGTTAAATTTCTTTTGCTTTGCTAGTAGTTTTGCTCAAGTGTGTGGGCATGTGTGTGTATGTTCTCATGTGTGCGTCACTCGATAGAAGCTGTTAATGTTTATATGTTTGTCCCACTTTGATTGGATTAGAAAATTTTACTACTCTCTTGTACTATAAATCTAGGGATGTTCATATTTTTGATTGCCCGTAAATTTCGACCCTACCATACCCTACCCAACTCTATTGATTGGCCACCTGAAAGAATGGGGTAGGCTAAAAGAATTTTTTTTAATATTTCGCAAAGCATCGGATTGAAATGCGGAATATCTATAAAATTTTTCTATTCCTAACTTACCCTACCGTACCAACATATATATATATATATATATATATATATATATCCCTAAAAATTAAAGTCAAAAAATTTTGAAACCCTAATGTTCTATTGATGTTTATGACTTTCTTGTTGTGTTTATTGTAATTATTTATGTATTATCGAAGTTATTATGTTTTTTTTAGTGTTATGAGTTTATTGTGTTAGTTAATTAGTACTGTTTACTTAATTAAATTGTTAAAATGATAAAAAAATTAATAACTAAAAAATATGTGTTCATCCGATTTCTTACCCAATTGTTTTGAACAGAATTCGGATAGGAATAATACACTTGATTGGGTAAGGTAGACAAAAAAAAAAATTCTACCGCAAAGTATCGGATAAGAAAATGGAATACCAAAATTCCTACCCGTATGGTAGGGTAAACACCCATACATAAATCAATCTCCTCATGTATATGGTGACATACACCAAAATAATGTACAATTAATATCCGTTTTCCATTCTCTTTTTCATAGAAGCATTTTATACCATCAGTAGTTTGATTTTTTTTTTTTTACAACTCTGGTAATAGGAAACTCGAAACCTTACTCGCATCAAATCTGAGTCTCAGACATCACCTCTTCTAATTCTACATAGTGGTCCAAAATTACGTAGAATGTGTGCAAACCATTTTTCCTTCAATGAAATTATGGAGTGTTAATGGCCATTAGACGATCATTTAAGGGAAAAAAGCATAAGCATGTCCCTGTATTATACCTAATTGAAAGATTTAAGAGAAGTGAGAGATCTTAAATCCAATTTAAGCTGCCCGAATCTCATTTTGAATAGGTTGATTTCGGGACTCTAATGTACAACATATAGTTTACATTAGATGTACATATCAAACATTTGCTTGATATTTTTTTTGGCCCTTCTGCAATTTATTCGATCATAAATCATTGTCTGTGCCTGAAGACATTACATAAAAAAAATATATATATATATTCCACTTGAAAGCAATGTAGAACCAAAAAAAATAAAAAATATCACCAAACAATATAAACCCACTATTCAAAACAAAAACAGAAAAATACACTCTAAAAATACGATCTTTAGATAATATCAGTCTATGTACACAATTTTTTAATCAAAATAATAATAAGTACAAATCTTTATTTTTAAAAAAATAACTCACATCATCGTCCTTCATAATTAAACCAAATTCATAATGAAACCGAAGGAGCTGCAAGTGAGGGAGATGTGAGCAAGAGGGGGAAAAAAAGAAGATAAAAGGACAATAGAGACGAAAGACGTAGGAGAAATGAGAGTGTAGTAGAAATGAGAGAGTGGGAGACGTGAGAGGGCAGTATGAGGTCACATGAGAGAGGGCAACGCTTTACGGGCTGTCTGATAATGGGTATTGGGGCTTGACAATATGGATTTGGGAAAAAATAGTTTAATAGACCCCAAAATTCTTGTTTGAATGTTTTTTCAAGCCATGGACAGTAGTCTCGGTCTATAGCTTGCTTGACACCTTGAACCCTTGAATGTAGGTCTCATCAAACCCATGGGGGTGAGTTTTGGTCAAGCCATATCTAGATTAATGATACAAATGACATTTATACCCTTAAGTAAAACACATATGAGTATGAATTGGATTAATCAATGGGTAATGTAGTTATTTATATGACAAATATATTATGATAATAGTAATATATCCATGGGTTGTACATGTATGTGTGTTCATGCCAAACATGAGCATGGACTGAATTCAAAATTGTATTTCATCTTTGTAAAGAGAGGTTTGAGTTTGGAAGGTTTTGGAAAGTTAAACCAAACCCTCACCAAAAATCCATCCAAATAAGCCATTAGGGCAAAAAGTAAAGACATATGGGTGGGGATTTAATTTTCAAGAATGATTTTCAGCCATCAGATTGATTTTCGATTAATTTTAAAATAATCTGAATCGTGAACAATAAAATTTATTTTTATTTATTTGGAATATTTAAAATGCCTTATACTTTATTATATAGATAGTTTATGTAAATGGTTCTGGTGCATTTCAATTTATTTTTGCATTATAGGCACACTTCAATATGAACGGCACATCGTCACTGTCAACCAAGTTGCAACCGGAAAAAGAATACAGGACAAGCCGGAGTGGAATGTGACAATCGCCAACCCAGAGATATGTACTCTGTTGGCAGTGAAGTTATCTTGTCCCGGATTTCAAACTGTTGAAAAAGTTGATCCTTTGATCCTGTCGAAATCCGGAGATGTATGCACTATCAACAACGATTTACCTATCTATGGATTCACATCAATCAACTTCACATATGCTTGGGATCATATATTTCCAATGAAACAAGTTTCCTCCCAGGTATCATGTTCTTGAGAAGAAAACGCTTGAGACATCTATGTCAGCAAGCCAGCAAGTGTTGGAGAAACTTCAAAGACATATTGTTGCTAAGTTTTCAAAATAAACAATGTGTACTCCAGATTTAAAAAAAAAAAAAAATTATTTAAATGTTATCATTTTTCATTTCCATACTAATTATGTTATTAGTTTTACACTGCCTCATGTCCGTATCAAATTTGGCACAAAATTGTTCCATTTTGCAAGAATTATGTGTTATGTTTTACTTTGCCGGAGAAACGTTTCAATTTTCATCCAAAAGATGAAGGACGTATGTATTTGACGCAAAGTAAAATTCTTTAGTTTGTGACTGGAAGCAAGAAAAGCACAAGTCCCCCTTCGATTAGACTGCATGGCGCCGGAAGTAAACACCAAATAAAAAGTCTTTCCAGAAAGAGCATTGAACAAGGACAATGATCATATTTGATTCACGATTTCTGCTTGTTAACTCGAAACAGCACAATAATAAAAAGGATAGGTTAATGTCATGACATCTGACATGATTAAATAAATCGATTGGTCAAGGTTGACTAGTAATTGATACAAATTAAAAATAATATGACACGACATAATTGTCTCTCATAACTTAATGATTGAAGTAGGTTCCTTATGGAGAATTGATTACAAGAATTGAATCAGAGTGGCTTGTGTTGGTGTGAAGCTTCAAAATATCACACTAAGTTTAGTGATAGTAATAATTTTTATCTAAATAACATATTCAAACACCTTGTTTAAATAAATTATGTTAGAAAAGTACACTAATGGGTTCGTCACTCCTTTGAATTATTGATCATAGTAACTGCATTACGACATTGAAAATTGCTTCAAGTTGTGTACAAGAACATTTTTCTAAAAACAGTATTTTACCCCCACTAGTTGTTTAAAAAGGTGTGCACCGAAAAATCGACAAATCTGTTCTCAAGATACAATAAAGTTTCTTAAGCCTGCCTACTTATTGCACTTACGAAGACAATATCCAAATATCTTAAGGTAATCAAATAGCCAACTTCTATTATTCTAACTCTGCAGGAAATAAAATACTAGTTTGAATAGAAAACAATAGATGTATGTGGATTTCAGAGAAATGGAGAGAAAGAAGAAAAGAGTGTTTTTTTACAATTGTTCAATGGTGTTATTTAGGAGAGCAAGACATTTTCTATTTATAAACTGATTAGTGACTTTTCATAAAGGGTGCAACCATATGTAATGGTGTCTTTTGGTTCAAATGACACCAATGGTGACTTTATAAAAATGTATAACCTTTTGAAATTGTGTCTTTTAGTCCAAGAGTTATCAAAGGTGACTTCATGAAAAGTTGTGATTATTTGTAATGGTGACTTTTAACCAATAGGTGTTAATGGTGTTTTATGAAAAGATGTAACAATTTGAATTAATGTCTTTAGCCAAAAGTCACCAACTTGAATTAGTAGTTTTTATGTTATTTTTACTTCTCACATTTCCAAATTCTCCCAAAAGTCACAAAGACTTTTTAAAAAATAACCACCCAAGAAAGCTTTTATTATGAAAATACTTTAACATTCCCCCACCATTTTCAAAATAATATATAGGAACAAATGACTAAATGGCAAAATAATGCATAGGTGATGGTATCTTAAGATTTGAACCAATCACTTAGTGAAAATGTATCAAATTAAGCTAATAGGGAAGGCATAGTAGCCGTGTCTTTAAATTAGCTATCCACTTTGACTAGCCGGATCCATATTCACACAAAAAACCCAAATCCTTTAGATACATATCTATAGCTGGCACATATAAATGGTATTGTGTCTGTATCTTGATTTCATAAGCACTCTTGAGACAACCTTAGTGTTATAGGAAGTGGCCTCACTATCACACTTATATAGATAAGCTTAGCAGAAGTGTCCCCGTAATTATAACATTTTGATAAGCCTATTAAGAGTTTAGTAGCTCAACCTCCTCCTTTAAACATTACAGGTTCTAAGCACTTATTCTTAGGATAGATGTTCCTTACGTTGTGTGTGCTTGCAATCACGACTTATGGTGTACTTTACTCATTGAACTTGTGGATTTGATATTTCAAGTGTCAAGTCGAGTTTCCACCAAGTGTGATCATTTCATATGGGCTTCAATCCCATCCTTACTAATTTTTGTAACATCATATTCCTTTCAAGTTCTTTGGTAAAAGGGTCTGCCAAGTTTTGGGAAGACCTTACATAATCCATTGTTACTACTCCACCCGTGAGTAACTGTTTGACACAACTATGTCTTAGTCCAATATGTCTGGACTTTCTATTATACAATTTACTATACACCCATGCTAATATTGATTCACTATCACAATGTATAGATATAAAAGGCATTGGTTTCGGCCAAATTGAATTTTTTAATAGTAAATTCCTCAACCACTCTACTTCTTTACCACTGGCGGCTAATGCCACAAATTTTGATGACATAGTAGAGTCTGTTATACATGTTTGTTTCTTGAAGCCTCAAGAGACAACACCCCCACCAAGGGTAAATACCCATCCACTTATTGATGTATGATCTTCACGATCAGTTATCCAACTGGCATCTGAATGTCCCTCTAGAACAATAGGATATCCATTGTAGCATATACCATAATCTACAATTAGTTTTAAATATTTCAATATTCTATTTACAGCATGTCAATGCAAGTGACTACAATTGCTAGTATATCTACTAAATTTTCCAACAGAAAATGTAATATCAAGTTTAGTGCATATCATGACATACATTACACTATCAATAACTCTAGAATATTGAAATTGTGAGACTGCTCTATCATTGTTTTGAAACAACCTTATCTAGAGTTCAAAAGGAATTCTTATAGGTGTGCAATCAAAATGATCAAACTTTTTAAGTATCTTCTCAATGTAATGCGACTGAGAAAATATCAGATTGTTATCTTGTTTTATTATTCTAATCCCTAAGATAACATCCACAACACCCATATCTTTCATATCAAAACTAGAAGACAAGAAACTTTTAGTACTATTAATACTATCCAAATTAGTAACAAGTATTAGCATGTTATCTACATATAAGCATATTATCACACATTTCCTATTAGCATATCTACTGTACATACACTTATCAGATTCATGAAATTTAAAACTATTTGACACAGTTATTTCATCAAATTTTTCATACACTGTTTAGACACCAAACTTGGGAATGACAATGTCTATTCTATTCCATTCTTGCTCTCATTCCATTCCATCAGTTATTCTATTCCCACTTGATTACATTACAACGTACTAAACTTAGCGTAAAAGAGTATACATCACTGATTGCATTCGTAATATGTTAAGTTACCTATAAGTATGCAATATTGACCTAGATCAAAGTATACATCATTGATGAATGAGAGTAAATAATCAATGCAATGATGTTCCCCGTCATCACTATCACGTGGTTTCACCATCCAATTAGAAGACTACAAGTAAACAAAAGTAAACCCCACTATTTTTATAACTACCAATAACCACTATATTACACACATAAGATTAGTGGGATCCACTTTATCCATTTGTGATTTTTTAATCGGATTGTGACATCATGTGGCGGTGATGAATAGTGTCACCGTTGTATTGAATATTTTCTCGATGAGTAGGTTAAATCCTCAATTCCAATTTTAATAATTATTGAGAACTTTAAATATATATATATATGTGGGTTATAATTATATTTGTGAATTAATAAACTATCAATCACGCAAGACAAATATTCTGAGAAAAAAAAGACTCAATACAGTATGAAATTTGAAATTATAAGATAAACTAATCACACAGTGTCAAGCAATGAAACCAGTTTTTGTCATTAAAAACTCACCAATTATCAATGAATAATTAATCACAGAAAATTTGTACCCGTACTTCTTTATCATTTGCAGCATAAAAAAATTTGTTTATTTTTTGGTTACTTTTAAAATTTTATAACTGATGATGATGAATTTAAGTTTGCGCTGCTTCCGAGCCCAAAACCCCTTTGGGGACACACAAGACGACCCAAACGCCTCTTCAAGGCAGCATTCATTAGGTCTGAGCTTGACCATAACCCAGCTCCATAGAAGCCGAAAATAATTCAGGTCAAAATAGATGTCAGCTCGGTATCAATAAGCTTGGTACTAATAGCTGCTTGGGAGTTAAGAGCTCGGCCCCAAGTAGATCCCAAATGGCCGTACTATGACACGTAGAAAAAAGATAAGGGAACAGTATCTGAGAAATCATACTGAACAAATATCAGTCGGTAGCGGAGGTGGTTCATGTATT
>CAUOFW020002652.1:0-45732 GCA_963454935.2 Ilex paraguariensis
ATACTAAAAAACTGCTCTATTGCTATCTGGCTTTGGTGAGATAGGAAACTATTGAGGGAGAGGGACGTCGGGGTGTACGGAATAACCAATTACCACCAGCTTTTGAGCAACAAGCCTTAGTGGAGGCTATTTGTGTGGCGGCTGCTACGATTGCACAAGCTAGTGCTACAGCTGCTAACGTTGCACAGATGGGTGCAAATATGGGTAAGGAGGCACGAGCAACCTCCAGAAGTTCAAAGCACATAAACCTCTAGTATTCAAGGGAGGGGCGGACATGATGGTGGCTGACCTTTGGTTATGGCAAGTCGATAAGGTATTGAGGGCTATAGAGATCACCTCTAATGCCACAAAGATAACCCTAGCAAAATTCCAGCTGGAGGGAGAATCCCAATTGTGGTGGGATTGGGTGAAGGACTTCAATAACTTGGAAGCTATGACTTAGGTAGAGTTCAAGGAGCTCTTCATCGGAAAGTATTTCCTTGCGGCTGCAAGACATGCAAAGGCCCCCAAGTTCTTGGACTTGTGACAAGGGACGATGTCGGTGATGGAGTACGTGGCTAAGTTCACGGAATTAGCACGTTTCGTCGATGATTATGTGGCCACAGATATGGCTAAGGTGAGGAAGTTTGAGGATGGCTTGAAGTTGTCCATCCGAGCAAAATTATGGGTGTTCTTCTGCAAGACTTGGACTCAATGGTCACCACAGCTATGACCATTAAGAGAGAGATTAAGACGCAAGGAGCATCTGAGAGTTGGGTGCCAAGGACAAGAAAGGAGGGCCAATCCTCTTCTTCAAGCTCAGGAAAGAGGCAGAGGACTTTCCTCCGCAGGGACAGAGCCGTGGCTATCAAGGCCAAGGGCAAGGTCGATCCTTCCAAGGCGGGATAAGCCAGGGAACTACATATCATGCGGGTTAGAGGACATGCTTCCATTGCCACCAACTGGGCCATATGAAGTGGGATTGCCCATAGAGGCAAGGAATCCAGAGTTATGGGACGTCTCAGTCTCAGTCCCAGTCATCGGTGGGATAGCCACAGACACCATACATTCCTCCCTACCCCACCATGGGCTAGGGAAGTCAGTACCAATTCCAGGGAGCTACTCATGCTTCTACCACTACAAGGGTGGGGACTCCGCAAGCTGGCCAGATAGGCCAAGGCATAGGTCGAGGCCGAGGAAAGGGCTCATAAGTCGGTACTTTGGGAACCCAGGGGCATGTCTACGCGATGATGCCATAGATTGAAGAGAGAGATCAGTCAGATGTATAGGGTACATTCCTACTCTCTAGCTTATGGGCTAGAGTGTTATTTGATTTCGGTGCATTGCATTCATTTATTATTGTATCTTATGTGAAAGACTTGGGCTTAGAGGTTGAGACCTTGAAAAAGCCATTGCATGTGAGTTCTCCCCTAGGAGCTATGGTGAGGGTGAACCAGATATGTCAGTGTTGTAAGCTAGAGATCTCGGGGATTCTACTCACTATGGACCTTAGGGTCGTGGACATGTCCGAGTTTGATGTTATCCTCTGGATGGATTGGTTGGCGGCGCATTGGGTTGTCATCGATTGTGATTGGAAGAGGTTCACTGCTTACACACCAGATGGTGTCTGTTTTAAGTTCCATGGGGAAAAACATGACACTTTACCCCAAGCCGTGTATGACTCTCGATGGCATGCACAGTTGATGGGGTGGCTTGCAATCCTTACCCGGGAGGATGAGGTAAGACAGGAGGTAGGTCTACCTCGGGTTATAAATGACTACGAGGATATTTTTCTGGATTAACTACCGGGATTACCTCCATATAGGGATTTTGACTTCACCATTGAGTTGCATCCCAGTATGTTGCCTATTTCTATGACTCCAAATAGGATGGCACCGATTGAGTTACAAGAAATCAAGGTCCAGTTGCAAGAATTATTAGACAAGAGCTTCATTAGACCGAGCACTTCACCATGAGGCACTCCAGTATTGTTTGCCAAGAAGAACGACAAAACCCTTCGACTATGCATAGACTATCGGTAGTTGAACCAGGTTACTATCAAGAATAGATACCCTTTGCCAAGAGTCGATGATTTATTTGATCAACTAAGAGGGGCACAGGTCTACTCCAAGATAGATCTTTGCAACGGTTACCATCAGTTGAGGGTCTGGGAGGCTGAGATCCCTAAGACAGCAGTCAGAACGCGGTACGGGCATTTTTGAGTTCACTATGATGCCTTTTGGATTGACAAATGCTCCAGCGGCATTCATGGATCTCATACACAGGATGTTCCAACCCTATCTTGATCAGTTCGTCATGGTATTTGTTGACGACATATTGATCTACTCCAAGTCTGAGGAGGAGCATGAGGGTCACTTGAGGGTTGTTCTTTAGACCTTGAGAGACCACCAATTGTACGTCAAGTTGAGCAAGTGTGAATTTTGGCTTATGAAGGTGAAATTTTTGGGCCATGTGGTATCGACTTTGGGTGTATCCGTGGGCCCAAAGAAGGTTGAGGCGGTTATGAATTGGGAGAGACCAAAGTCAATCTTCGAGATTCACAGTTTCTTGGGATTAGCAGGGTATTACCGAAGATTCATCGGGGATTTCTCTCGATTAGCTGTGCCTATGACGAGATTAACTCGGAAGGAGATCAAGTTTAAGTGGAATGATTCTTGCGAGAAGGCATTCCAAGAGTTAAAAAGGAGGTTTACGCGAGAAGGCATTACACGGTGTATTGTGATGCGTCAAAAGACGAACTTGGATGCATTTTGATGCTGTCCAGGAGGGTGGTGCCTTATGGTTCTCGACAGTTAAAGAATTACGAGCACAATTACCCCACACATGACATGGAGTTGGCGGTCATTGTTTTTGCCTTGAAGGCTTGGCGCCACTAACTATATGGTGAGCAATTTGAGGTATTTTCGGACCACAAAAGTCTAAAGTACATCTTTACACAGCAGGGACCTCAACATGAGGCAGCGCAGGTGGATGGAGTTCTTAGAGGACTATGACTTCACTTTGTATTACCATCCCGGTAACGCGAATGTGGTGGCTGATACACTCACTCGGAAGTCACAAGGAGTCTTGGCTAGTGTGGCTTCCAGGGAGTGGCAGATGCTCAAGACTGTAGGATAGTTCGGGCTACAATACATGAGTCAGCCTCAGGGTGTTTTAGGGAGCTTGGTGGCTACACCTTCCCTACTGAGTAGAGTGATTGAGTTCTAAGGAAAGGATGTAGAATTATCATCCATCAGGGACCGAGTATAGTTAGGTACATGTGATGAGAGTTGGGCCATTCACTCAGATGGTAGTTCCCACTCTACGCAGTTGAGAGAGGAGATTCTTAGAAAGTTTCATTACTTTCGTTTGTTGTGCATCTAGGTGGCACGAAGATGTACCATGATCTTCATCAACAGTATTATTAGAGCAGGATGAAGACAGACGTTGGAGAGTTTGTCAGACGATATCTCACATGTCAGCAGATTAAGGTTGAACATCAGAGGCCAACAGGGTTACTCCAACCCTTAGAGGTGGCTGAGTGGAAATGGGAGCATGTCACGATGGATTTTGTGACTCATTTGCCATGGACATCGCAGTGACATGACGCAATGTAGGTGATAGTGGATCGGCTTACCAAGTTGGCACATTTTCTGGCTATGCGGATGACCTTCACACTGGAGGAATTCTACAGGTTGTATATACGGGAGATTGTCTGATTGCATGGGATGCCTGTATCTATAGTATTGGACTAGAGTTCCAGGTTTACGGCTCATTTTTGGGAGAGTTCCTAGCAAGCCAAGGGAACACAGTTGATGATGAGCATTGCTTTTTATCCCCACGGTCAGTCTGAGAGGACTATCCAGACGTTAGAGGACATGCTACGGGCATGCGTCCTAGATCTCTAGGGTAGTTGGGAATATCACTTGCCCTTGGTAAAGTTCGCCTACAACAACAGTTTCTAGGTGAGTAAACAGATGACACCCTATGAAGTATTATATGGGAGGCTATGTGGATCTCCGATTTGTTGGACGAAGGTAGGAGAGAGACTCTTTACGGGTCCGGACTTGGTTAGAGACACCTCGGAGAAGGTGGACTTGATACGGAAGCGTCTTCTCTTGGCTTAGAACCGACAGAAGAGATACACTGACAAATGGCGGCGACCTCTAGAGTTTGAGGTGGGAGATCATGTGTTCTTGAAGGTGATGCCTAAGAGAGGAATGGTCAGGTTTGGAAAGCGGGGAAAGCTGTCACCGAGGTATATCGGGCCCTCCGAGGTACTTGAGAGGGTTGGTGTAGTTGCTTATCGTTTGGCGTTACTGTCAAATCTATTGGGTGTTCATGCGGTATTTCATGTCTCTATGCTCCAAAAATACACCCCGGATCCGACTCATGCGGTGGATAGGGGAGAGCTTATGATTGATGTTGATGGGACCTTGGAGGAGGGACCTATGCGCATCATGGATAACCAGGATCAGGTTTTGCGAGGCAAGACCGTGAGACTAGTGAAGGTGTTGTGCAGCACCGAGGAGTAGAGGAAGCGACATGGGAGCATGAGGACACTATCCATACCAATTATCCCTTCTTATTTGATGATGGAGGTACACTTTTATAGTTTTGTAGTATTGCATGACTGTTGCATATGCATGTGTTTGAATGTATATGTGTATGTGAATTTCGGGGACGAAATTCTTTTAAGGGGAGAAGAACGTAAAAATTCGGAAAAATTTGAACTTTTTTCGACAAAGGGCAAAAGAATAATTTGTCACTATTATGCTGGTTTAAAATGTATATTTGTAGAGAGCTCGGATGGAGCAACGGACTTCACCGTTGGATTTGTATCGAGAAATTAGTTACCACATCAATTTTTGTCGAATTCTAAGATAGTCATAATTTACACGTTTTTTGAGACAATTGGGTGACGAATGAACTTTTAAAGGTCCCCAAAAACAAAAATTATAAAATTTCCTTCTAATTGATTAAAATTTCAAATAAAATTAATTTGAACTAAAACCGAAATTTAATGAAGTCGTTTCGGGTCAAAAACGGACCCAGAAGTGATAAACGAGCAAGACAATGTGGACCGCACAATTAAAAGTATAAATAGGGGCTTAAATATCTGAAAATCAGATATTCTCCTCACTGGCTCAGCACACCACACATTGGAAGAGTGAAAAGAGAGAGAAGAGGGAAAAATCAAGATTTCTAGCTTTCTCCTTCGATCCAAGAAGTTCCGCCAGTCGAAATTGCTGGATCCAAGAATTAAAGTTGGTCTACGCGATGAGGGCTATGCGTACGTACCAAGAACGAAGAATTTCACCAAATTTTCAAAGAAGAAATTTTAGTGAAATCAAAGGTTTGAGGCTTGGGAGTCATTCTTGAGGTTTCTCCCTTCACTTTACACTCCAAGAGGTAGGGGTTCTCTTACTTTGGTCCATTTCCTACCTAAAATGTTTTATGTACTGTGTAGGTTATGGGAATATATGTAAGTCACTTACCTATGTATATGAAATAGATGAAAGGGGTATTGAAATGGGTTAGAATAGACTTTCCTAACCTGAGATTGAGTGTGATAATTACTTGATTGGTAAATTCCATGGAAAAGTAGTTTTATGGGCATGCTTTATGTTTAAATGTTATGCCTTGTGAATGATGTGAGAAATGTTGTGATTTGATGGTATTTTGCATAGAATGACTAACTGGAACTTAAGTTGTTATAGCATGATTATGTGTAACAAGCTTGTGAATTGTTGATATTGGTGATTATATGCATGTGATATAAATTACCATGACACATGTTGAAATGTGTGGTTAAATTCAGCTCATTGGCATTCATTACATTGGGGATGACATTGATATTGTAATGGTTCATTACATTGCATGTATATGAAAACATCACATCCAAGGGCTTAGGCATGAGTGTGGGCGTATGTTGTATATGGTTAGATCAATCACCATACTTGGTGTTTTGATGGGTGGGCTACGGAAAGTGGGGTTGAATATCTGATTGAGTCGCACGTTTGCATACATAAAAAACTTGTGTCGGGTATAGCAAGAAGGGATAGATCGCCCCTCGGGTGCAAGGCCCGGCTATTGGTTTATACACTTCCGACGGTGTAAGTCCAAAAAAGTGTATCGGTGTGTAGAGCCGGCGGTGTAACACCAAAAGTCCACTACCCAAATAAAGACACATGGTTTTGGTTATATACATGATTCATTTGATGGGAAACATCCATAAATGAATTAGTTTTAATGAACACATGGGTTTTGTTTCAAAATAATCTTTGGATGTATTTCATCAAAGATAAATATTTTACACACATGCATTGCGTAGTGTTGTGGAAGCCGGAGTAGGCTTGGGTGAGAATGCATGAGTGAGTCTCATCTCATATCATGACATGGCATGGTAGGAATTTCATCTAGAATAGCATATTTTTGAATGAAATGAAGTTATGTTAGTGATTGTTACATGAGATGATTGCATATGCACTTAGGTTGGGGAGTAGCCTCTGTAGGAAATATTCTACTAGGCGTTGGCTCACCCTATACGGGAAATATTTCAGGTGCGGGGTTCATACCGGGAGAGGACTCGCATTCAGGGCGTTGAGGGTGAAGAAAAGCCGGTTTGTGGCTTATGGAAACAAGTTTTGTAAAACTTTGGTTAAATGTCGTTTGGACATGTAAATTATGTAAATGCATGTAATAAAACTTGTATGGATCATGTATAATGTAGAAAATGTTATTATACTTGTTTGGGTTGGATTTGGAAAGGTTTTGAGTGGATTGGAAATGAAAAACTGATGAAATATAAAATTCTGGGCAAAACCTACTGGTAGCTAACTGGTAATACCTGTCCAGCAGGAAAAACCTATTGGTAGCTAATAGGTAGTACCTGTCCAGTAGGCAAAACCTACTGGTAGCTAACAAGTAGTACCTGTCCAGTAGGAATAAGCTACCGGTAGCTTACAGGTAGAACTTATACCGGTAGGTTTAACAAACACCTACCGGTAGTTCTTCCAAAAATTTAAGAATTTAAAATTATTTTGCCAACCTTTTGAGCTTTGTTTTCTTTAGTTCTAATGATACAAATGGACATTAAATGGCGTATATTGAGGCACATTGGACCTCCATTGAATTAAATGATTGAAGGAACACGAGTTATACATGTGGGTTATGATCCCGATCAAGTGGATATGATTGACATGATATCGGGTCGTACGACGAGCACGGGTACTTCCGTGGGTTCACGGACAGTCAACGGTTGAAAAAAGGACCCCGATTTTAGGGGCGTCACAGCTTGGTATCAGAGCCTAGGTATACGAATTACCTAGGGCTTGATGGGCATTAGGTTTAGACTATTGCATGCATTGTACATTTCATCTTATGTGCTTACATTGTGTTACATGATTACGTGCTATGTGATTATGTGAATGATATACATGACAAAATGTATATGGAAAGGGACACTAGGGTTAGAAAATATAACCCTGGGGGTCACAAAAGAAATGAACAGGATAGTTCAAGGTATAAATGTTTACTAGTGGGTGGTATAGGCTCTACAAGGGAAACAAGGAGAAACATCTCAATGTTTCAAGTTTGGTCCCTATCATGGGATGCTAAATAAATGCTCCATTGCTATCTGACATGTGTGTAGATAGGAACTAGAGAAAGGGGACGTCGGGGTGGATGGAACAACCAACCACCACCAGCTTTTGACCAACAAGCCTTAGTGAAGGCTATTGGTGTGGCGGCTGCTACGATTGCACAAGCTAGTGCTACAGCTGCTAACGTTGCACAAATTGGTGTAGATGTGGGGCAAGGAGGCACAACCAACCTCCAGAAGTTCAAAGCACATAAACCTTTGGTATTCAAGGAAGGGGCGGACCCGATGGTGGCTGACCATTGGTTCCGACAAGTCGATAAGGTATTGAGGGCTATAGAGATCACCTCCGACGCCACGAAGATAACCCTAGCAACATTCTAGCTGGAGGGAGAATCCCAATTGTGGTGGATTGGGTGAAGGACTTCAATAACTTAGAGGCTATAACTTGGGTAGAGTTCAAGGAGCTCTTCATCAGAAAGTATTTCCCTGCGGCCGCAAGACATGTAAAGGCCCGGAGTTCTTGGACTTGTGACAAGGGACGATGTCGGTGATAGAATACGTGGCTAAGTTCACGGAATTAGCACATTTTGTCGATGATTATGTGGCCACAGATATGGCTAAGGTGAGGAAGTTTGAGGATGGCTTGAAGTTGTCCATCCGAGACAAAATTATAGGTCTTCTTCTACAAGACTTGAACTTAATGGTCACCACAGCTATGGCCATTGAGAGAGAGATTGAGGACGCAAGGAGCATCCGAGAGTCGAGTGCCAAGGAGAAGAAGAAGGAGGGCCAATCTTCTTCTTCTAACTCAAGAAAGAGGCAGAGGACTTTTCCTCCGCAGGTATAGAGTCGTGGCTATTAGGGCCAAGGGCAAGGTTGATCCTTCCAAGGATGGAGAAGCCAGGGAACTACATATCATGCGGGTCAAAGGACATGCTTCCATTGCCACCAACTGGGCTATATGAAGCGGGATTGCCCATAGAGGCAAGGATCCCAGAGTTGTGGGACATCTCAATCCTAGTCATCGGTGGGGTAGCTGCAGACACCCTATATTCCTCCCTACCCCACTGTGGGCTAGGAAAGTTAGTACCAGTTCCAAGGTGCTACTCATGCTCCTACCACTACACGGGCAGGGACTCCGCAAGCAAGCCAGATAGGCCAGGGCATGGGTCGAGGCCAAGGACAGGGCTCACAAGCTGGTACTTCTGGAACCTAGGGGTGTGTCTACGCCATGATGCCACAGATTGAGGAGATAGATCAGTCAGTGATACAGGGTACATTCCTACTCTCTAGCTTATAGGCTAGAGTGTTATTTGATTCTGGTGCATTGGCATTCATTTATTGTTGCATCTTGTGTGAAAGACTTGGGCTTAGAGGTTGAGACCTTGGAAAAGCCATTGCATGTGAGTTCTCCCCTAGGAGCTAGGGTGAGGGTGTACCAGATATGTCAGGGTTGTGAGCTAGAGATCTCGGGGATTCTACTCACTCTGGACCTTAGTGTCATGGACATGTCCGAGTTTGATGTTATCCTCGGGATGGATTGGTTGGCAGCACATTTGGTTGTCATCGATTGTGATAGGAAGAGGGTCACTGCTTAGACACCAAATGGTGTCTGTTTTAAGTTCCATAGGGGAAAGCATGACGCTTTACCCCAAGCCGTGTATGACTCTTAATGGCATGGACAGTTGATGGGTTGACTTGTAATCCTTGCCCTGAAGGATGAGGCAAGATAGGAGGTAGGTCTACCTCGGGTTGTATGTGAGTATGAAAATATTTTTTTGGATGAACTACCGGGATTACCTCCATAGAGGGATGTAGACTTCACCATTGAGTTACATCCCAGTATGTCGCCTATTTCTATGACTCCACATAGGATGGCACCGGTTGAGTTGCAAGAAATCAAGGTCCAGTTGCAAGAATTATTGGACAAGAGCTTCATTAGACCGAGCACTTCACCATGGGGCACTTCAGTATTGTTTGCCAAGAAGAACGACAAAACCCTTCGACTATGCATAGACTATCGGCAGTTGCACCTGGTTACTATCAAGAATAAGCACCTTTTGCCGAGAATCGATGATTTGTTTGATCAACTGAGAGGAGCGGTTCTACTCCAAGATAGATCTTCGTATTGGTTACCATTAATTGAGGGTCAAAGAGGCTAAGATCCCTAAGATAGCGTTCAGAACGCGGTACGGACACTTTTGAGTTCACTGTGATGCCTTTTGGATTGAGGAATGCTCCAACGGCATTCGTGGATCTCATGCACAGGGTGTTCCAACCCTATCTTGATCAGTTCGTCGTGGTATTTGTTGACGACATATTGATCTACTCCAAGTCTAAGGAGGAGCATGAGAGTCACTTGAGGGTTGTTCTTCAGATCTTGAGAGACCACCAATTGTACGCCAAGTTCAACAAGTGTGAATTTTGGCTTATGGAGGTAAAATTTTTGGGCCATGTGGTATCGACTTCAGGTGTATCCGTGGGCCTAGAGAAGGTTGAGGCGGTTATGAATTGGGGGAGACCGAAGTCAATCTTCGAGATCCGCAGTTTCTTGGGATTGGCAGGGTATTACCGGAGATTCATCGAGGATTTCTCTCGATTAGCTACGCCTATGACGAGATTGACCTAGAAGGAGGTCAAGTTTGAGTGGAATGATTCTTGCGAGAAGGCATTCCAAGAGTTAAAAAGGAGGCTTACTTGAGCTCCTATCTTGATAGTCCTAGAAAGGGAACATAGATACACGGCGTATTGTGATGCCTCAAATGACGGACTTGGATGCGTTTTGATGTAGTCCGAGAGGGTGGTGGCTTATGGTTCTCAACAATGAAAGAATCACGAGTAGAATTACCCCACAGATGACATGGATTTGACGGTCATTGTTTTTGCCTTAAAGGCATGGCGCCACTATCTATATGGTGAGCATTTGAGGTATTTTCGGACCACAAAAGTCTGAAATACATCTTTACACAACGGGACCTCAACATGAGGCAGCGTAGGTGGATGGAGTTTTCCTAGAGGACTATGACTTCACTTTGCATTACCATCCCGATAAGGCAAATATGGTGGCTAATACACTCATTCAGAAGTCACAAGGAGTCTTGGCTAGTGTGGCTTCTAGGGAGTGGCAGATGCTCGAGACTGTGGGACAGTTTGGGCTACGATACATGGGACAGGCTCAGGGTGTTTAAGGGAGCTTGGTGGCTACACCTTCCCTACTGAGCAGAGTGATTGAATTCCAAGGGCAGGATGCATAATTATCATCCATCAGAGACCGAGTACAATCAGGTACAGCTGATGAGAGTTGGGCCATTCACTCGGATGGTAGTCTTCAGTTTAGGGGAAGGATTGTGGTTCCCTAGTCGACGCAGTTGAGAGAGGAGATTCTTAGGGAGTTTCATTGCTCTTGTTTTGTTGTGCATCCAGGTGGAACGAAGATGTACCATGATCTTTGTCACCAATATTATTGGAGCGGGATGAAGACAGACATTGGAGATTTTGTCAGACGATATCTCACATGTCAAAAGATTAAAGCTGAACATTAGAGGCCAGTAGGGTTACTCCAGCCCTTGGAGGTGGCCGAGTAGAAGTGGGATCATGTCAAGATGGATTTTGTGACTCACTTGCCACGGACATCGCGGAGATATGACGCGGTGTGGGTGATAGTGGATCGGCTTACCAACTTGACACATTTTCTGGCTGTGCGGATGACCTTCACACTGGAGGAATTCTGCAGGTTGTAGATACGGGAGATTATCCGGTTGCATGGGGTGCTTGTATCTATAGTATCAGACCAGAATTCCAGGTTTACGGCTCATTTTTGGGAGAGTTCCCGATGAGCCATGGGGACACAGTTGATGATGAGCACAACTTTTCATCCCCAGACGGACGGTCAGTCTGGGAAGACTATCCAGACATTAGAGGACATACTATGGGCATGCGTCCTAGATCTCAAGGGTAGTTGGGAATATTACTTGCCCTTGGTAGAGCTCGCATACAACAACAGTTACAAGGCGAGTATACATATGACACCTTATGAAGTATTATATGGGAGGATGTGTGGATCTCTGGTTTGTTGGATGGAGGTAGGAGAGATACTCTTTACGGGTTCGGACTTGGTTGGAGACACCTCGGAGAAGGTGGACTTGATACGGAAGCGTCTTCTCTCGGCTCTGAGCCGAGAGAAGAGCTACGCTGACAAACGGCGGCGACCTCTAGAGTTTGAGGTGGGAGATCATTTCTTCTTGAAGGTGATGCCAAAGAGAGGAGTGGTCAGGTTTGGTAAGCGGGGAAAGCTGTTGCCGAGGTATATCGGGCCGTTCGAGGTACTTGAGAGGGTTGGTGCAGTTGCTTACTGATTGGCGTTACCGCCAAATCTATTGGGTGTTCATGCGGTATTCCATGTCTCTATGCTCTGGAAATACACCCCAGACCGACTCATGTGGTGGATTGGGAAGAGCTTATTATTGATGCTGATGGGACCTTCGAGGATGGACTGATGCGCATCATGGATAGTCAGGATCAGGTTTTGCGAGACAAGACCGTGAGGCTAGTGAAGTTGTTGTGTTAGCACCGAGGAGTGGAGGATGCGACATGGGAGCGCAAGGACACAATCCGTACCAATTATCCCTTCTTATTTGATGATGGAGGTACACTTTTAGAGTTTTGTAGTATTGCATGACTATTGCATATGCATGTGTTTGAATGTATATGTGTATGTGAATTTTGGGGACGAAATTCTTTTAAGGGGAGAAAAATGTAAAAATCCAGATAAATTTGAACTTTTTCCGACAAAGGGCAAAATAGTAATTTGTCACTATTATGCGGGTTTAAAATGCATATTTTTATAGAGCTTGGATGGAGCAACAGACTTCACCGTTCGATTCGTATCAAGAAATTTAGTTACCACGTCAATTTTCGTCGAATTCTAAGAAAGTCAAATTTTACATGTTTTTCGAGACAATTGGGTGACGAATGAACTTTCAAAGGTCCCCAAAAATAGAAATTATAAAATTTCTTTATAATTGAGTAAAATTTCAAATAAAACTAATTTGAACCAAAATCAGAATTTAATGAAGTCGTTTCGGGTTAAAAACGGACCCAGAAGTGATAAACGATCAGGACAATGTGGACCGCACAATTAAAAGTATAAATAGGGGCTTAAATATCTGAAAATCAGATATTCTCCCCACTTTCTCAGCGCACCATGGGTTGGAAGAGAGAAAAGAGAGAGAAGAGGGAAAAATCAAGATTTCTAGCGTTCTCCTTCGATCCAAGAAGTTTCGCCGGTCGGAATTTCTTCATCCAAGAATTAAAGTTGGTCTACACGACGAGGGCTATGCGTACGTACCAAGAACGAAGAATTTCACCGAATTTTCAAAGAAGAAATTTTAGGAAAATTAAAGGTTTGAGGCTTGGGAGTCATTCTTGAGGTTTCTCCCCTCACTGTACGCTCTAAGAGGTAGGGGTTCTCTTACTTTGGTCCATTTCCTACCTAAAATGTTATATGTAATGTGTAGATTATGAGAATATATGTAGGTCACTTACCTATGTATATGAAATAGATGAAAGGAGTATTGAAATGGGTTAGAATAGACTTTCCTAACCTGAGATTGAGTGTGGTAATTACTTGATTGGTAAATTCCATGGAAAAGTGATTTTATGGGCATGCTTTATGTTTAAATGTTATGCCTTGTGAATGATGTGAGAAATGTTGTGACTTGATGGTATTTTGCATAGAATGCCTAAATGAAACTTAAGTTGTTATAGCATGGATTATGTGTAATAAGCTTGTGAATTGTTGATATTGGTGATTATATGCATGTGATATAAATTGCTATGACTCATGTTGAAATGTGTGGTTAAATTCAGCTTATTGGCATTCATTACATTGGGCATGACATTGATATTGCAATGGTTCATTACATTGCACATGTATGAAAACATCACATTCAAGGGCTTAGGCTTGAGTGTGGGCGTATGTTGTACATGGTTGGATCAATCACCATACTTCGTGTTTTGATGTGTGGGCTCCGGAAAGTGGGGTTGAATATCCAACTGAGTCGCACGGTTGCATACTTGGAAAAATTGTGTCGGGTATAGCAAGAAGGGATAGATCGCCCCTCGGGTGCAAGGCCCGACTATTGGTTTATACACTTTCGACAGTGTAAGTCTAAAAAAGTGTATCAGTGTGTGGAGCCGGCGGTGCAACACCAAAAGTCCACTACCCAAATCAAGAGACATGATTTTGGTTATATAAATGATTCATTTGATGGGAAACATCCAGAAATGAATTGGTTTTTATGAACACATGAGTTTTGTTTCAAAATAATCTTTGGATGTATTTCATCAAAGATAAATATTTTACACACATGCATTGCGTTGTGTTGTGGAAGTTGGAGTAGGCTTAGGTGAGAATGTATGAGTGAGTCTCATCTCATTTTATGACATGACATGGTAGGAATTTCATCTGGAATAGCATATTCTTGAATGAAATGAAGTTATGTTAGTGATTGTTGCATAAGATCATTGCATATGCACTTAGGTTGGGGAGAAGCCTCTGTGAAAAATATTCTACTAGGCGTTGGCTCACCCTATACGGGAAACATTTAAGGTGCAGGGTTCGTACCTGGAGAAGACTTGCATTCGGGGCCTTGAGGGTGAAGAAAAGCCGGTTTGTGGCTTTTGGAAACAAGTTTTGTAAAACTTTGGTTAAATGCCATTTTGACATGTAAATTATGTAAATGCATGTAATAGAACTTGTATGGATCATGTATAATGTAGAAAATGTTATTATACATGTTTGAGATGGATTTGGAAATGTTTTGAGTGGATTGGAAATGAAAAACTGATGAAATATAAAATTCTGAGCAAAACCTACCGATCGCTAACAGGTAGTACCTGTCTAGCAGGCAAAACCTACCGGTAGCTAACAGGTAGTACTTGTCCAGTGGGAAAAAGTTACCGGTAGCTTATAGGTAGAACTTTTATCGGTAGGTCTAACAAACACCTATCAGTAGCTCTTCCAAAAATCTAAAAATTTAAAATTGTTTTGCCAACCTTTTGAGCTTTGTTTTCTTTAGTTCCAATGATACAAATAGACATTAAATGAGGTATATTGAGGCACATTGGACCTCTGTTGAATTAAATGATTAAAGGAACACAGGTTATATGTGTGGGTCATGATCCCGATTAAGGGGATACGATTGACACGATGTCGGGTCGTGCGACAAGCACGGGTATTTCCACGGGTTGATGGATGGTCAACGGTTGAAAATGGAGCCCCGATTTTAGGGGCGTCACGTATTTTGTGCTCATCACCTATCGAGTTGGAACACCGAACTTACTGGGCAATTGATTAGCCATTAAATGTGATGTTTTATTATATTTAATATATGATTAATTGCAAATTATTTGAGCTTATATATGTTGATAGTTTGCTTTTCAACTTAAGTCTTGTTTTTAGTGATTGATTTTTCCCATGTAAAATGGGTAAATTGGAGGAAAATTAGATATACTTGGTGAATCAATTATTGAGGGAGATTAAATTGAACTCAAGAGGGAAAAATCATTATTTAGGACATGGGTCAAGATTTGAATCAATGTGGATACCCGTGGATGAACCGAAACCATTCCCCGAACTTTGGAGACTAAAATTTGAGGAAGGCTAGATAAATAGCACCATCTAGCCACAGCATTGGCTATTCGAATGAAATCATTAAAGTGAAATCGTTGACTTTTAAGGCTAAAGTCAAAAATCAAAGACGGACTAGGACCGCCAGACACTCCATTCACTGTTCGGACGTGAGTAACAAAGTTACAATTTTTGAAGGTTTTTTATTTTCTAGACACGTTTCTCACAGTCTGGACGTGGCTGACGATATAGAGCATGACTGTCCGGATGCGCTTATCATTTTTTGGACCCCACCCTAAAGACAAGAATTCTAGTGACTTTTCACTATTTTGACATGACTTGTACGATCCAGACGTGCCTCTTTAAAAAGTTGGTGCCAAGTCTGTTAGAAGTTTGATTTTGTTGTGAAGCCTAGCCCTAACTATACTTAGGTTTTTTTGTATAAATAAGGAGCTCTCATGTATTGAGAGAGCATCTTGGGATTATTATTATTTTCTTATTTTACTGTTTTCAAGTTTAGTGAGTAAGTTTTCCTGTACTCTTTAGTTAGGGTATGAATCTTAGATTATGAATTAATTATTTATGTTTTATGCATTTATTTTCCATATGATTTAATGTTATATTTTCCTAAAAGTTTAGATTAATTTGAATGATAATTAGGAAAGTTTTATGCTCTGTATAATTGTTTGACTATTTATTAACTTTATTGATTTCTTGGTATGAATAGTGCTTATTGTTTGACTATTGTGAAGCCACATTCTATACCTAAGTGGCATGCATTAAGAAAAGTGTTTTTCAAAAAAACAATTTCCCATCCACCTCACCAATGCACTAAAATGACAATCATGAATTTTGTTGTAAAGGAAAGGAAAACATTTTACCAGTGTTCGGAGAGATTCAAAGATCTTCTCCATTCTTGGCCCCATTATGGTTTTGAAAGTTGAACCCTGGTAGGATTTTTCTGTTATCCTCTCCCTACACATTTGCGTTAATTTGTAGAGATGATGTCTCAAGGGGAGTTCATGGAAAAAGTCCTATTAAGGCTCTTGAATTTTTTATACATTACCTGAGAGTTCCCAGATGTGAGACTCGGCCTCACCTACTAGTTTAGAGAGTAAGTATACCACTTCTCAAGGGGGGAAATATCTTTTGAAGGAAGATGAAGACCTTTGGACCAAGATGGCTTCCTTGTCTCAAAATCTAGAAGCTTTAGAGACGATGAAGATTAATAAGGTTATTGTTGTGCCTCCCATAGAACAAGTTTGTGGGATATGTCGTTTTATACGATACCCTAGTGGGAAGTGTCCTATTATACCATCTTTTAAGAAGGTTTGGTTAGAACAATTCAATGTAATCTCCAAGTATAGTAAGCCATACAACAACCCATATTGTAAAATTTACAATCTAGGGTGGAAAAGTCATCCTAATTTTTGTTAGAGAAACACACAATAACCCCTGACCAATAACCAACCATAGGGACCATCACCATAATGCCCACCTTACCAGCCACCATAAAACGTAGTCTAGAGGACAAATTGAATTAGTTTATGCACTCCCAAATGAATTCTAACAATTAGATAATGAATTTAAGTCCCAAATAAACCAATCTCTTGATGATTTTGAAACTCACGTGCTTAAATTGATCTATTCTATGGCTATTCAGGAAAAGAGAAAATTTCCTGCCAACCTAAACAACCACAATTTTAGTTTCAAGTAGGTAAACCTCCCACCATGGATCCTATATAGGAACATGTTTAGGTTGTTACCACCTTTAGAAGTGGGAAGGTTGTTAAGAAGGTTATATCACCACACATAAGTCTAGACATGTGGTTAAGCTTCTTCAAGTCTCTCTATAGGGAAGTAGAGAAGCCACCATGTCTCATACCTGCTCCTTTTCCTCAAAGACTTAAGAAGCCCCATAAAATCAATAAATATGTTGTTATTTATGAACTTTCAAGCAAGTAAAGATCAAACATACCACTCTTGGATGCCATAAAGCAAGCCCCTTCTTATGCCAAGTTCCTAAAGAACTTGTGCACAGTTAAAAGGAGTTAGAATGTCCAAAAGAGGGCTTTCTTAATTGAACAAGCAAGTGCCGTAATCCAATATAAGGTTCCTCCCAAGTATAAATATCTCGGGTGTCCCACCGTTTCTTCTGTTCTCAAAAACTTCAAGGTTGAGCAAGCTTTGCTTGATCTTGGGGTAAGTGTCAACTTACTCCCTTTCACTGTCTACCAACATTTAGGTTTGGACGAGCTTAAGCTTACATGCATTAGACTCTAGTTGGTAGAATGATCTATGAAAGTACCTATGGGAGTAGTTGAAGATATTCTTGTCCAGGTGCATAAGTTCTATTTCCTAGTAGATTTTATTATTTTGGACACCCAACTAGTTGTTCATTCAAGGAGTCAAATTCCTGTTATTCTTGGTCAACCCTTCCTTGCTTATTTGACTGCTTTAATCAATTATAGAAATGGTGTCATGAAATTAACCTCTAGGAATATGACTCTTGAGTTAAATATTTTCAATATTGTTAAAAAACCTAGGGAAGCATATGAGATTAGGGAGGTGAATTATATTGAATCCTTGGTACAAGACCATTTAAATTTGGCATTACATGGGGATTCTTTGGAAACTTCTATGCTTGAGTCTTATATTTTAGAATCAGATTTTACCCAAAAAGGAATAACTTGAGTCTAGCTAGGTAGCTAAAAGCTATCCTTGATCATGTTGTTGGGCCATTGTAAGACCCTATTAAAAAATTTAAAGATGGATAACATAATATTAAGAGTAATTTCAAAATGATAATAGAAAGTTTGAATCATTATTGAAAGATTGATCATGAAGTTTAAGTTTAACGCGAATTGACTTCAGGTCAAAAATTAGTGTTTGAGGTATTTAAACTTGAGAAGGGCAGTTAGACAATTTTCTAAATGTTTTTAGGTCAAAATAAGACCACCATTGAATTCATAACGCAAAGAAATCTTAGAATAGGAGATATAGGTGTATTGGAAGTTTTAAATTATTTTGAAGTTAAAATGCATTTTGGAGAGATTCTAGGGAGAAAAAAAATTAGAAACTATCTTAGTATTTGAACCATAAATTTCTACCCTATGTCCGATTGATCTAAAATTTTGACAATAGAAAATAGACTTCTAGGACTACAAAATTGTATTTCATAAAAATTTCGTGAATCAACTTCTGAATAGGTCGAAATCAAGCAGGAATTTGAGGATAGACTATCATTTGCGTTTGAACGGGAAAAGGCTTGTGTACACGCATCTAGACACTTAAAAATGTGCATCCGGACCCATTGAGCAAAGAGTTGCCCATCCCCGCCCTATTTTGGGTATTTTCTTCGATTTTTACATTGTAAAGACCAAGGGAACAACCTTAGGCCTATGTTCATTAGATTTTCATCCAAGAATACCATAGAGCTTGAGAGGAAGTAAAATAGGATGAAAAAAGAGAATTCTTGCTTCAGGATTGATTCAAACATGCTAGGGTTATCTTCTAACAACTGATTGAGGTAGGGTTCTTTCTCAAGTTCACTTATTGAGGGTTAGGGTTACTTATACATATGATTTGTTTCTTATTTGATTATATATGAAAGATATACAATGCTTTTATACTCTTTTGATAATATGATATATTTCTTGGAATAATTATATTTTTTACATCATAATTCCATGTTCTTGTTTTCAAAACCGAAGTTCTTGATTACTATCAACTCAATGATGTTCTCTTGGGGATCTCTTGCATGTTTTCTTGAATTATTTATTTGAAAAATTTATGGAACCATGATTCTTGAATGTAGAATTTTATGGAAAATTTGTGAAATTTTTATCTTATTTGGGTGGAGGGCAATGAACGTGAATTGCACTGGAATCTATATTGTAGAGTATTTAAATTTTTTTCTTACCTCAAGGGGTTTGAATATTTTCTATCACTCGTAGTGGGGTTTATGCTCGAGGCTGGGGATTAGTATACTAGTCCTGGGAAGGATTTGTCATTATCGATGCATCGATATATATTTTTCCTAAAGTATTATGGTCCTGCAAGGATTGATTGGTTGGTTTGCGATTGAGGTGGTGTGGACCCGATATGTTCGGTGTGTAGGTACATGCAAGTCTGCCTGCATACATTAGATATATTTATTGTTATTAGCAATTGTTTTGAAAGTTGTTCATTCTCCTTTTTGAATTTTATTTTTGTTACTGTAAACGTGAGATCTTATTAATTTATTTTTAATTATTTTTGAAACCTTGTTTGGGCTTGAGAAGGTGTCCTATGGGGATTTTTTGCTTGTTCTATGATATATATAATTTTTCTGATTTTGGCTTTGAGGAGGATATCCTTCTAGGTGAGCAAGTGGGTTGGGATACCAACGCAGATCATGAAGTGGATGCTTGGAGATATTTTCTTTATTTTTAAATTCTGAGATGTGGACGAACTTAAACAATGTTTTGGGAATTTTTTTATTAGTTAGTTTGAAGATTATTGTTTTGGCTTTTTTATTTGGATGTAATTTAAGGATTTGTTGATGTTTCTCTTAGAAATTTATCTAGCTAGTATTTTAATGTGGAGTGTTTTTTTATTATTTAATAGTTATCTTAGATGTTTTTATAGTTGGATGTTGCATAGACAGTGATGCCTTTTAGGGTGGATTTTGGGGGTGTTACAGGTTTGTTAAAAGAGCTTTGGGAAAGCTTTAGATTTTGATGGTTAGAAGAAACTCTCTAGGCTTGAATCTTCTTGGAATTGTGGGATTTTAAGATAAGTGTGAGTTGATGCTTAGTTAGGTTTTGGATTGCTTATATATTCAAATTCATGAAGTTTAGCTAGCTTAAAAGAATTGATGTACTTTTTTGGATGAATATGCAAGCTGCCTACAATATCATTATGGTTTATTTTAGGGAATAAATGGTATTTTATTTTTGGTTAGTCAAGGATGCTTGTCATGAATGTTTAAGACACTGGGTTTTGTTTATAAGGCATAAGTTTTGGGCTATCTTTGAGGTTGTTGGTATTTATGATGAAAGGGTATGAGTTTCAATTTAAGTGTCTTGATGGATCATAAGATTGAATGTTAATATGGATTGGTGATTATTCTTTGATTGGTGATTCCCTTTATTGTATTGAAAACCCTACAATGCTATGATAATATAAGATTAAAGTATGTTGAAGTGTGTAAGGGACGAAAAAATATGATAAGGTTATTGCTTCATGTTAAATTAATTTTTGGCGTTTATCAGATTATTATGGTTACCTAAAATTTTGGAAAACAATGAAGCATGGTGATTTCAGTTATTGCATGTAGACAAGGTAAACTAGGGTATCATTGGGATAGTCAAGGCTTAGTACATGAAGGGTTATATTAAGTTATAGGAAAGACTCAAAAAGCTTGGAATTGAGGAATGATAGGGATTTTTATCCTATAGAGGAAAAAATTTGAAAGTCATATATCTTGCCCTAACGTGAGTACGATGTCCAAATATGGTTAATTGGAGGAGTATGATGAAATAATCACGAATGGGTGCCAGTTCTAGGAATAAGGGTAGGAATTATAATTATCCCTCTTCGGCATATTGGAGTCATTCTATAATCGTGTGCTTTAGAGTATCCATGTTTGTTTAGAAGTATGATGGAGAGTTGAGTAAGGTTATTTTGGAAGTATCAATTGTTTCAAGAGGTCATAAACAAAAGACTTATTAAGGACAGTGTGACTAGGCAACCTTATGTCACTGTGGGTTTAATTCACTACACTTAGAGTCCCTAAAGTTAATACTAATCCAAAAATTTCTTGGTTGAGTATGGGGTTTATACTTTCCTTGTACTTATCCATGTTTATTAAAAAGGAGATCAAGGTATGGATAATAATATGGAGTCATATGGAAAGGAAATTTAGGAAGCTTAGTTAAATTTTGTAGTTACTTTTGACTCTCAACATTGTTGGACTAAAGACTATAGATGTTCAAAAGCTTTAGGTCAAATATGGGGACAATTATTGGAATAAGGATGATATTCAATGTTTGATGTGAACTTTTGAAGTGGTGTGGGATCTTTCGATGTTATTTGAGTTCCCTCGTGGGAATATGCAGTTCTTTTTTTTCTCTCTTAACCCATCATGCAGATATATTTGAAAATGGTTAGAGTTGAGGATTGTTGATAGGAGTATTGAAGATTATACCTTTATAGTTAATTAGGATGATTGGAAGAATGTAATATGAGGAATCTGTGTCAAAATCAGTCTCCTAAGAATAACAAGTGTGAGTTTCAGATGAAAAAGGTGAATTTTGACATGAGTGAAAAAAAAAACTTTTAAGGAATTTTTGGGATAAAAGGCTATGATATCATAATAGCTAGTAGATCATTATCATCTTGAGAATTATGAATAATTTTGAAGTCTATGGCAACTAATGTGGTTAAATTGAGAAATATTGGTTGAATCATTAGGAGTTCTATTTTAACTATGGTTACATTACAAGAGAATCTTATGGCATTGATTTAGAGATATTATTGTGATCCTTGTAAGTTTATCTTTGCTTTCTATTATAGTGCTAGAAATATATTTGTACCATATTGAATCATGGGGATTCAATATGGTAGGTAACGTGAATAGAATGGAGAGTTTAATGGTAGCCACTAAGGATTGATTACATGGTTTATTGATTCTATCTCAATATTAGAGATTGACAATAAATTATTGGAAGGTAGAGAAAATAATTAGTGTTAATGGAGTTGGTGAATAATGTGGAGATATTAAGATGGATCTAAATGTATGAATCCAGATGTGTGTGAATTATGAAGGAAATTGTAAGGCTTATTGATTTGAGCTCAAGATTGGGGATTAAAAACCAATATGCTGGAGGTATAATTGGACCCTTAGCCCAAGTAGTATATTTGGTTATTTACTAAAATTCCATTTGGAGGATAAAGATGGATCGTTACGGTATACATTTGGAAAGACATAATCTGAGGATATGTATGTTTAGGTTCAACTGTACACTTTGGTGGAATCTGACATATCTTCTCAAAAATTTTAAACCTATGAGAATTTTATCTTAGGGATAGTTTTGATTTGTGAATTTGGGGGATTATAATTTATATCAGAGTACGCAATGAACTATTTGAGTTATGTATACAATGGTGAAGGTAAAAAGTATCATGAGACATTGCACATGGGTGTGAAATCTAAGAGTTGATCCTAGAATATTGATTTATGTGGGAGTATGTAGTTGGGAATCAAAGTTATTAGATTTTAAAGATTGTGAGTTTATCTAGGCGAGAGATAGAGTCAATCAGAAGGTTGTATCTATTTCAGGAATTGAGTCGAATCGTGCCATAATGTCATTATTAAATTTTGTAAAACCCGGGTAAATTTGAATTTTTTACAAAAAAGGGCAAAACGACACTATAGTGCGAGTTGAAAATCCATATTTTTCTAGATCTCGGATGACGAAACATACCTCACCATTGAATTCTTCTCGGAAAACTTAGTTACCCAGATAATTTTTATCAAATTCTGAGATAGTTTGCTTTTTCATGTTTTACGAGACGACGGAGTGTCAGGTGAGTGACCTCAAAAACGTCCCTAAAAAATAAATTTTATAAAATTTCTTATAACTTAATTTAAGTTCATATAAAAATAATCTGAACTTAAATCAGGAAGAAATTAAGTCGTTTCGGGATAAAAAATGGACCCAAAAATAGGGAACGTGCGGTGCGATGTGGACCGCACAATTAAAGGGTATAGATAGGGAGAAATATCTGATTTTCTCTCTATTTTCATCAGATTTCTCACATTAGAAGAGAAAGAGAGAGAAGAGAGAAAAGAAAAAGAAATCTCCACCTTTTTTCTTCAATCTAAGGAGTTTCGACGGTCAGAATCTCTCGGACCAAGAGATAAAGTCGATCACCGCGACAAAAGCTACGCAACCATACCAAGAACGAAGGATTTCACCGAAGATGCAAAGAGGAGATTTGAGAAAATCAAGAGTTTTGGGGCTTGGGAGGTCTTCTTGAAGTTTTACTCTTCGTTTTAGGTTTCAAGAGGTAGGGTTCTCTCCTACTTTGGTTTATTTCTAACCTATGGTGTCCATATGGAATGGTTAGGGGTAAAGAACTTGCCTATTTTTATGGAAATGAGGAAATGGGTATGGTAATGGCTTAGACCAATTTCTAGTTAAGTTTGGTATAAGGAAGTTGCTTGTAAAATTTCTTGGAACTTGCTATTCAGTGGGCAATTTTGTGTGATAACAAGATTGGTGCCTCATAGGTGTTTTACTAAATGCCTTGTGAGAATTAAGTTGGCTATGGCATGAGTTATGTATAACATGTTTGCGAATTGTTGTTGAGTATGAATGAGTTGATATATGTTGTTAATACATTAACATCATGATAATTTGTGGTAATTATATGCTTGAGATATATATTGTCATGTGATATGTTGATATGCAGTCCAATTGCTCATATGACATTCATTACATATGGGGCATGACATGGATATAACAATGGTGCATTACACTGCATTTGCATGAAAGCATCACAACCATGGGCATGAGACATAGGTGTGGGTATGGGTGTGTGCATGGTTTAATCAAACAGCATACTTGGTGGTTGATGGGTGTGCTTGGGAAAGTTGGATTGAAAATCTGACTAAGTCGCACGGTTGCATGAAAAACTTGTGTCGGGTATAGCAAGTAGGGCTAGACTCTCCCTCGGGTGCAATACCCGACTACCTGGTTCATACACTCCCCTGAGGTGAAATTCCAGAAAAATGTATAGGTTTGCGAAATCTGCGGTGCTACACCAAAACTTTGCTACCCAACAAAGACACAAGGATTTTGTTTTATAAAATACCTGGTTCATACGCTCCCTGAGGTGAAATTCCATAAAAGTGTACTTGTTTTATAAAATAGTCATTCGATGTGTAAAATCCAACAAGGACTTGGTTTTATAACCACATGACTTTACTTCAGAATGATCATTGGATGTAATTCATCAATGGCGGATTTTTCATACATTGGCATTACATTGTCTGGTGGTAGCCGGTGAAGGCCCGGGTTCAAGTGCATGAGTGAATCTCATCTCATTTCATGACATGATATGGTAGGATTCCAATATTTAATGGCATATTCTTGTTTGGAATGGAAAATAATTGTTGATTGTTGCATGTGCACATTTCATATGCATCTAAGGGGGGAGTAGCCTCTATAGGAGATACTCTATTGAGCGTAACTCACCCTATACGGGAAAACATTTCAGGTGCGGAATACACTCTGGTGGATGGCTCTCGTTTAGGGCCCAGTGATGAAGAAATGCCGACTTGTGGCATTGAATTCGTTTTTTTGTAAAACTATTGTGAAAATTATGTTTTGGGTATGTAATCGTATAAAATTATTGTAATAGAACTTGTATATATTAGGTTTTATGTGAAAAACCTTATTAAGCATGTTTTGGATGGTGGTGGAAGGGATTGAAATGAATTGAAAATTGAAAACAGGTGAAACAGGCAAAACTGGACAAAGCCTACCGGTACAACTTTGTCTAGTAGGCAAACCGTACCAGTAGGAATTTTCTAGTAGGCCAACCTTACTGGTAGAAATTTTTCAGTAGGTGATTAATCCTAATTAGGGCATAGTTTAATTAAATTAATAGGTCAATTGTGTTAGTTAAATAAAGTTAAACTAGTTAAATTAGGGTTAGTGTGTGAATTAGGGATAATATTCTTTCCAGGGTTTTGTGCCTCAAAGCTACCAACTACTAGGGAGCCAATTGCGTCAAAGCTTCAAACTACTGGGGAGCCAATTATCAAAGCTACAAACTATGGGTGCCAATTATTAAAGCTACAAACTACAGGGTGCCAATTATCAAAAGCTTAAAAGAAAGGGGGATCAAAGTGTAATTCAAGCCCTCCCTTTTTGCCAATAAATACCACCCCTTGGGTCTTGTAAAGATCATCTTTTTTTTCCTTGTATCATCTTTCTTGTAAAAAGCATCTTTTGGTATTGGAAAACCCTCCAAAAATCATTATTGCTTTCTTGTGTCATCTTTCTTGTAAAGAACATCTTTTGGTAGTGGAAAACCCTCCAAAAATAATTATGGCTTTCTTGAATTATTGCTTTCTTGAAAAGAGCACCTTTTAGTAGTGGATAACCCACCAAAAGTTATTATTACTTTCTAATTATTGCTTTCTTTTAATTTATTGCTTTATTTTATTGTATTATTACTTTCTTTTAATTTATTGCTTTCATTTATTTCCATTTTCTTGAGCTTACTTCTTCCCTTAAAGGAGTGAAACTCTTTCACTTTTCTAGAGATTTACCAAATCAGCGAAGGGTGGAACGTGATTCACTCATTCTTTGTCGAAGATTAGCTCCGTGTGTAATATGATTTACCTTGCAACTCCTCTACTTGGAGGGATGAGCATCACTCACTTTTCTAGCTTTACCAAAACCATGAAGAGTGAGTAGTTTCTCATCCAATCTTTAGTAAGAGGTGATGGACATGTATAATTATTCGGAAGTTATAATTGTACATTTTTTTTATGCTTAGCTCCAATCTTTATTTCTTCATAATGTCTTCTCATTACATTGTTTATTTACTTTAAGCATGAGTAGCTAAGCCTTTAAGTTGGCTAATACATGGGAGATCTCCTCTTGGGTATGCCATTTCAACTTATTTTCCTTTCTCCTCTCAAAGTATGATGGTTCAGTTTGACTGGGTAGAGGGTGGACGGGATTGTGAGTCTTTGATATCCCTTAGACTTGTCACAGGTTATGCTTGGATCCTCACTTCCATCTCGTCCCTAGCTTCCCACGAATCAATTGTACATCTATGCTCTATTTGAGGAAGGATTCAATTTGACTTGGTAATCCCATTGGAGTGAACCCTTTGGATTAGCCAACATGTTTCCCATTCTAATTTCGTTAAGACAAAATCACAAACCAAACTTCAACAACAAAAGATTTTACACTTTGTTTTTCACCAAAATCACCTTCAAAATGATTCACCTCCTTCCCTGAGGAGATGACCTTGGAATATGATTCCAAGTAAAACACAACAAGCAAAAGTCTCTCTGCGCTTGGGGAGCATTTTTGTTCACACACACATGACATTTCATTCATCTACCATTCCGTTGCACTTTCTTTTAACATCATTCCAAGGGAGAGTGACATTCCCCTTCATACACACCATACATACATTGAGGGATGATGTCTGGAGGTTAGGATATTAAAACGAAAATAATCAAGCAGTAGGCCAACCTTACTAGTAGGAAATTTCCAGTAAGCTTACCCTACAAGTATGCCCTACCGGTAGGCCTTTCAAAAATCTAAAATTTTAAAACTATTTTGCCATGCTCCTAGGCCATGTGTTCTTCCTTCCAAATGATGTAAATGAACTATAATGGAGTATGAAATGTGGTACATTAGACCATGATTTGATTAAATGATAAAATGTACACGGATTACACGTATGGGTTAAAATACTGGTCAAGAGGATGTTATTAACATGACGTCGAGTTGTGCGACAACCGCGGGTATTTCTGCGAGTTGACGGATGGTCAACAATTGAAAAAGGACCCCCAGTTTTTAGGGGTGTCACAGCTTGCTATCAGAGCCTAGGTAAACAATTTGACTAGGGCTTGATAGGGCATGAGTCTAGACCATTGCATTCACTATGCATTTCATGCTATGTGCTTTAATATGATACATGTGTGTTATACGTTGTGTAAATGATACGCATGGTAAAATGTATATGAAAAAGACACACAGGGTTAGAAAACATAACCTTGGGAGTCGAAAAATAAGGGAACAGGATAGTTCATGGTGTAAATATCTACTAGTGGATGACGTGAGCACTACTAGGGAGACAAGGAGAGATATCTCAAAGTATAAATTTAGTCCCTATTTTGGGATACTATGTGAGGCTCTATTGCTGTTTGAAATGTGTATAGATGGCAAATAGGGGAAGAGGGTGCCAAGGCGGTGGGCGGAACAATGATCAACCACCACCGGCCTTTGACCAACAAGCCTTCGTGGAGGCTATTGGTGCTGAGGCTACTACGATTGCATAAGCTAGTGCAAGTGCTGGTCAAGGAGGCTCAAGTAACCTCAAAAAGTTCAAGGCACACAAGCCTCCGATTTTTAAGGGAGGGGCGGATCCGATGGTAGCCGACCATTGGTTCCAGCAGGTTGATGAGATTTTAGAGGCAATGGAGATCACTTTTGATGCCACGAAGATAAGGCTAGCTACATTCCAACTAGGGGGAGAAGCCCAACTATGGTGGGATCGGGAAAAAGACTCCAAGAATTTGGAGGCAATGATGTGGGGTGAGTTCTGGGAGCTCTTCATGGGCAAGTACTTCCCAACGGCTGTTTGATAGGTGAAGGCCCAGGAATTCTTAGATTTGTGGCAAGGGACAATGATGGTGCTGAAATACGTGGCTAAGTTCACTGAGTTAGCCCGTTTCACCGATGAGTACGTGGCCACAGACATGGCCAAGGTGAGGAAGTTTGAGGATGGTCTGAAATTATCCATCCGGAGTAAAATTGTGGGCCACTGCGTGTAAAACTTGGATTCGATGGTCACGATAGCTATGGCCATTCAGAGAGAAGTTGAGGACGCACGGAACATCTAGGAAACGGGTGTTAAAGACAAGAAGAATGAGGGCCAATCCTTTTCTTCTAGCTCAAGAAAGAGATAGATGACTTCTACTCCACAGGGACAGGGCTGTGGCTATCAGGGCCAAGGCCAAGGCCAATCCTCCCAAGGAGGGAAAAATCAGAGGCCTTCCTAACAGGCAGGTTAGAGGACTTACTATCATTGCCACCAGCAGGGTCACATGAAGAGGGATTGTCCTCAGAGGCAGGGATCTCAGAGTTATAGGACATCTTAGTCCTAGGCATCCATGGGGCAGCCACAGACGTACTTTGTTCCTTCTTACCCCACCATGGGCCAAGGAAGCCAGTACCAGTTCCAGGGTGCTACACAGGTCCCTACCACTTCACGAGTGGGGACTTCGCAATCAGGCCAGATGGGCCAGGGTATGGGTCGAGGCTGAGGATAGGGCATACAGGCTAGGACATCAGGGACCCAGGGGCGTGTCTATGCCATCACACCTTAGACTGAGCTAGTGGATTAATCGCTCATTCAGGGTACGTTTCTACTCTCTCTCTCTTATGGACTAGAGTATTATTTGACTTTGGTGCATTGCATTCATTTATATCCGTATCATGTGTGAGAGATTTGGGCTTAGAGTTTGATATCCTAGAAGAGCCATTGTATGTGAATTCACCCCTAGGAGCTAGGGTGTGTGTTGATTAGATATGTCAGGAGTGTGAGTTAGAGATCTCAGGAATTCTACTCACCGTGGACCTTAGGGTCATAGACATGTCGGAGTTCAATGTTATCCTCAAGATGGACTACTTGTCGACACATCGGGTCGTCATTGATTGTGATCGGAAGAGGGTCATTGCCTACACACCTAACGGTGTTTGTTTCAAGTTTTAGGGAGAAAAGCATGATGATTTGCCCCAAGTCGTATATGACTCATGATGGCATGGGCAGTTGATGGGTTGGCTTGCGAGCCTTACTTTGGAGGACGAGGTGAGACAAGAGTTGGGTCTACCTCGGGTCGTCTATGAGTATGAGGATGTTTTTTTAGTCGAACTATAGGGATTACCTCCACATAGGGATGTAGACTTTAGCATTGAGTTGTATTTGGGTACATCGCCTATTTCTATGACTCCGCATAGAATGGCACCGGCAGAGTTGCAAGAACTCAAAGTCTAATTGTAAGAATTGTTGGACAAGGACTTCATTAGACCAAACACTTCCCCATGGGGCACTCTGGTATTGTTTGCCAAAAAAAAGGACAAGAACCTTTGGTTGTGTACAGACTATCGATAGTTGAACCGGGTCAGTATCAAGAATAGGTACCCTTTGCCGAGGATTGATGATTTTTTTGATCAGCTGAGAGGGGTGCGGGTCTACTCTAAGATAGATATCTATACTGGTTACCATCAATTGAGCGATAGGGAGGCAAATATCCCTAAGATGGCATTTAGCACGCGATATGGACATTTTGAGTTCACAGTGATGCCATTCAGATTGACGAATTCCCCGACGACATTTATGAATCTCATGCATAGGGTGTTCCAACCCTACCTGGATCAATTCGTCATGGTCTTTGTTGACGACATCTTGATCTACTCTAAGTTTGAGGAGGAGCATGATGGTCACTTAAGGGTTGTTCTTCAAAATTTAAGAGATCACCAGCTATACGCCAAGTTTAATAAGTGTGAATTCTAGTTTACGGAAGTGAAATTTTTGGGACATATGGTGTCGACTTCGGGGGTATCCGTGGACTCGGAGAAAGTTGAGGTAGTTCTGAATTAGGAGAGGCCAAAGTCAGCCTTCGAGATACGCAGTTTCTTAGGATTGGCAGGGTATTAAAGGAGGTTCATCAAGGATTTCTCCCGACTAGCTGCACCTATGACTAAGCTGACCCGGAAACAGGTCAAGTTTTAGTGGGATGATTCGTGCTAGAAGGCATTCTAGGAGTTAAAGAGGAGGCCTACTTCAGCTCCTATTTTGATAGTTCCGGAGAGGGAACAGATGTCCACGGTATACTGTGATGCCTCCAGAGACGGGCTAGGTTGTGTTTTGATACAGTCTAGGAGAGTGGTGGCTTATGATTCTCGACAATTAAAGAACTCCGAGTAGAACTACCCCATGCATTACATGGAGTTGGCTGTCATTGTCTTAGCCTTGAAGGCTTGGCACCATTATTTGTATGGTGAATAGTTTAAAGTGTTTTCAAACCACAAGGAGTGGAGGAGGCGACATGGGAGCGTGAGGATACCATACGTACCAACTATCCATTCATGTTTGCGAATGGAGCTACAATTTTATAATCATAAGTATGATATTACTGTTGCATATGCATATGGTTGAATGTGCATGTGTGTGTGAATTTCGGGGACAAAAAAACCTAGGGAAGCATATGAGATTAGGGAGGCATATGAGATTAGGGAGGTGAATTATATTGAATCCTTGGTACAAGACCATTTAAATTTGGCATTACATGGGGATTCTTTGGAAACTTCTATGCTTGAGTCTTATATTTTAGAATCAGATTTTACCCAAAAAGGAATAACTTGAGTCTAGCTAGGTAGCTAAAAGCTATCCTTGATCATGTTGTTGGGCCATTGTAAGACCCTATTAAAAAATTTAAAGATGGATAACATAATATTAAGAGTAATTTCAAAATGATAATAGAAAGTTTGAATCATTATTGAAAGATTGATCATGAAGTTTAAGTTTAACGCGAATTGACTTCAGGTCAAAAATTAGTGTTTGAGGTATTTAAACTTGAGAAGGGCAGTTAGACAATTTTCTAAATGTTTTTAGGTCAAAATAAGACCACCATTGAATTCATAACGCAAAGAAATCTTAGAATAGGAGATATAGGTGTATTGGAAGTTTTAAATTATTTTGAAGTTAAAATGCATTTTGGAGAGATTCTAGGGAGAAAAAAAATTAGAAACTATCTTAGTATTTGAACCATAAATTTCTACCCTATGTCCGATTGATCTAAAATTTTGACAATAGAAAATAGACTTCTAGGACTACAAAATTGTATTTCATAAAAATTTCGTGAATCAACTTCTGAATAGGTCGAAATCAAGCAGGAATTTGAGGATAGACTATCATTTGCGTTTGAACGGGAAAAGGCTTGTGTACACGCATCTAGACACTTAAAAATGTGCATCCGGACCCATTGAGCAAAGAGTTGCCCATCCCCGCCCTATTTTGGGTATTTTCTTCGATTTTTACATTGTAAAGACCAAGGGAACAACCTTAGGCCTATGTTCATTAGATTTTCATCCAAGAATACCATAGAGCTTGAGAGGAAGTAAAATAGGATGAAAAAAGAGAATTCTTGCTTCAGGATTGATTCAAACATGCTAGGGTTATCTTCTAACAACTGATTGAGGTAGGGTTCTTTCTCAAGTTCACTTATTGAGGGTTAGGGTTACTTATACATATGATTTGTTTCTTATTTGATTATATATGAAAGATATACAATGCTTTTATACTCTTTTGATAATATGATATATTTCTTGGAATAATTATATTTTTTACATCATAATTCCATGTTCTTGTTTTCAAAACCGAAGTTCTTGATTACTATCAACTCAATGATGTTCTCTTGGGGATCTCTTGCATGTTTTCTTGAATTATTTATTTGAAAAATTTATGGAACCATGATTCTTGAATGTAGAATTTTATGGAAAATTTGTGAAATTTTTATCTTATTTGGGTGGAGGGCAATGAACGTGAATTGCACTGGAATCTATATTGTAGAGTATTTAAATTTTTTTCTTACCTCAAGGGGTTTGAATATTTTCTATCACTCGTAGTGGGGTTTATGCTCGAGGCTGGGGATTAGTATACTAGTCCTGGGAAGGATTTGTCATTATCGATGCATCGATATATATTTTTCCTAAAGTATTATGGTCCTGCAAGGATTGATTGGTTGGTTTGCGATTGAGGTGGTGTGGACCCGATATGTTCGGTGTGTAGGTACATGCAAGTCTGCCTGCATACATTAGATATATTTATTGTTATTAGCAATTGTTTTGAAAGTTGTTCATTCTCCTTTTTGAATTTTATTTTTGTTACTGTAAACGTGAGATCTTATTAATTTATTTTTAATTATTTTTGAAACCTTGTTTGGGCTTGAGAAGGTGTCCTATGGGGATTTTTTGCTTGTTCTATGATATATATAATTTTTCTGATTTTGGCTTTGAGGAGGATATCCTTCTAGGTGAGCAAGTGGGTTGGGATACCAACGCAGATCATGAAGTGGATGCTTGGAGATATTTTCTTTATTTTTAAATTCTGAGATGTGGACGAACTTAAACAATGTTTTGGGAATTTTTTTATTAGTTAGTTTGAAGATTATTGTTTTGGCTTTTTTATTTGGATGTAATTTAAGGATTTGTTGATGTTTCTCTTAGAAATTTATCTAGCTAGTATTTTAGAGGACATCCAGATTTTAGAGGACATCCTACGGGTATACGTCTTAGATCTCAAGGGTAGTTGGGAAAGAGCACCTACCCTTAGTGGAGTTCACCTATAATAACAGTTATTAGGTGAGCATACAGATGACACCCTATTAGGCACTATATGGGAGGCCTTGTCGTTCTCTGGTTTGTTGGATGGAGGTAGGAGAGAGACCTTCTATGGGTTTAGAATTGGTTAGAGAAACCTTGGAGATGGTGTACTTGATACGGGAGCGTCTTCACACGGCTTAGAGCCGACAAAAGAGGAACGTTGATAGATGGTGATGACCTATAGAGTTTGAGGTGGGAGATCATGTCTTCTTGAAGGTGACGCCTAAGAAAGGAGTGGTCAGGTTCGGCAAGTGGGGAAAGTTGTCATTGAGATATATCGGGCCCTTCAAAGTACTTGAGAGGGTGGGTACAGTTGCTTACCGGTTAGCATTACCACCAAATCTATTGGGTGTTCACGCAGTATTCCATGTTTTCATGCTTCAGAAATACACCCCAAATTTGATTCATATGGTGGATTGGGGCAAACTTATTGTTGATGCGGATGGGACCTTCGAGGAGGGACCGGTGTGCATTATGAATAGCTGGGATCATGTTTTGAGAGGCAAGACCGTGAGGCTAGTGAAGGTGTTGTGGCAGAACCGAGGAGTGGAGGAGGCGACATGGGAGCGTGAGGATACCATACGTACCAACTATCCATTCATGTTTGCGAATGGAGCTACAATTTTATAATCATAAGTATGATATTACTGTTGCATATGCATATGGTTGAATGTGCATGTGTGTGTGAATTTCGGGGACAAAATTCTTTTAAAGGGAGAAGAATGTAAAATCCGACTAAATTTGAACTTTTTACGAAAAAGGGCAAAACGATAATTTGTCACTATAGTGCGGGTTAAAAACCTGTATTTTTCTAGATCTCAAATGACAAAACGGACCTCACCGTTGAATTCGTATCGCGAAACTTAGTTACTGAGACAATTTTCGCCGAATTTTGAGATAGTTTGATTTTTTGTGTTTTACCAGATGACCTAGTGTCGGGTGACCTCATTAACGTCCCAAAAAGTAAATTTTATAAAATTTTCTTGTAATTTAATTTAAGTTCATATAAAAATAATTTAAATTTAAATCGGGACGAAATTAAATCGTTTCAGGATAAAAATGGACCCGAAAAAAAGGGAACGTGTGGCGCAACATGAACCGCACAATTAAAGGGTATAAATAGGGAGAAATATCTGATTTTCTCCTTATTTTCATCAGATTTCTCATGTTAGAAGAGAAAGAGAGAGAAGAGAGAAAAGAAAAAGAAATCTCCACCTTCTTTCTTCGATCTACGGAGTTCTAACGGAAGAAATCCCTCAGACCAAGAGTTAAAGTCGATCACTGCGATGAGAGCTATGCAGCCATACCAAAAATGAAGGATTTCACCGAAGATCCAAAGAGGAGATTTGGGAAAATAGAGAGTTTTGGGGCTTGGGAGGTCTTCTTGAAGTTTTACTCTTTGTTTTGCGCTTCAAGAGGTAGAGTTCCCTCCTACTTTGATTTATTTCTAACCTATGGTGTCCATAGGGAATGGTTTGGTGTAAAGAACTTTCCTATTGTTATGGAAATGAGGAAATGGGTATGGTAATGGCTTAGACCGATTTCTAATTGAATTTGGTATAAGGAAGTTGCTTGTAAAATTTCTTGGAACTTGCTATTAAGTGGGCAATTTTGTGCGATAACATGATTGGTGCCTCGAAGGAGTTTTGCTAAATGCCTTGTGAGAATTAAGTTGGTTATGGCATGAGTTATGTATAACATGTTTGCAAATTGTTGTTGAGTATGAATGAGTTGATATATGTTGTTAATACATTAACATCATGATAATTTGTGGTAATTATATGCTTAAGATATACATTGCCATGGGATATGTTGATATGCGGTTCAATTTCTCATATGGCATTCATTACATATGGGGCATGACGTGGATATAACAATGGTGAATTACATTGCATTTGCATGGAAGCATCACAACCATGAGCATGAGACATAGGTGTAGGTATGAGTGTGTGCATGGTTTAATCAAACACCATACTTGGTGGTTGATGGGTGCGCTTGGGAAAGTTGGATTGGAAATTCGACTGAGTCGTATGGTTGCATGAAAACTTGTGTCGGGTATAGCAAGTAGGGCTAGACTCTCCCTCGGGTGCAAGACCCGGCTACCTGGTTCATACACTCCCCTGAGGTGAAATTTCAGAAAAGTGTATAGGTTTGCGGAACCTGCGGTGCGACACCAAAACTCCGCTATCCAACAAAGACACAAGGATTTTGCTTTATAAAATGCCTGGTTCGTACACTCCCCTGAGGTGAAATTCTGGAAAAGTGTACTGGTTTTATAAAATAGATATTTGATATGTAACACCCAACAATGACTTGGTTTTATAGCCACATGTCTTTACTTCAAAATGATCATTGGATGTAATTCATCAATAGCAGATTTTTCATACATTGGTATTGCATTGTGTGGTGGGAGCTGGTGAAGGCTTGGGTTCAAGTGCATGAGTGAGTCTCATCTCATTTCATGACATGACATGGTAGGATTCCAACCTTTAATGGCATATTCTTGTTTGGAATGGAAATAATTGTTGATTGTTGCATGTGCATATTTCATATGCATCTAAGGGGGAGTAGCCTATGTAGGAGATACTCTATTGAGCATAGCTCACCCTATACGGAAAAACATTTCAGGTGCGGGATACACTCCGGCGGATGGCTTTCATTTGGGGCCCCAATGATGAAAAAGGCCGACTTGTGGCCTTGCATTCATTTTTTTGTAAAACTACTGTGAAAATTATGATTTGGGTATGTAACCGTATGAAATTGCTTTAATAGAACTTGTATATATTAGGTTTTATGTGAAAAACCTTATTAAGCATGTTTTGGATGGTGGTGGAAGGGATTGAAAATTGAAAATTGAAAATTGAAAATAGGTGAAACAGGCAAAACTGGAGAAAGTCTACCAGTACAACCTACCGGGACAACTTTGTCTAGTAGGCAAACCCTACCAGTAGGAATTTTCCTATAGGCAAACCCTATCGGTAGAAAATTTCCAGTAGGCAAACCCTACCGGTTGGAATTTTTCCGTAACTCACCCTACCGGTAGGCCTTCCAAAAATCTAAAATTTTAAAACTGTTTTTCCATGCTCCTGGGCCATGTGTTGTTCTTTCCAAATGATGTGAATGGACCACAATAGAGTATGAAATGTGGTACATTGGACCACGATTTGAATAAATGATAAAATATTACGGGTTATACGTGTGGGTTAAAATCCAGATTAAAGGGATGTTATTAACGTGACGTTGAGTTGTGCGACAACCACGGGTATTTCTACGGGTTGACGGATGGTCCACGGTTGAAAAAGGACCCCCGATTTTTAGGGGTGTCACAAATTTTGTGTTATAATATGATTTTGGTATAAGAAAGATGAGTATTTCTATTAGAATTTGATTTGTTTTGATATGCATGAGGTTTAGTGAAAGATTGGTGAATTCAAAAGAAATGTGGTATTTGGTGGATAAACGGTTAAATGATGATCTAGCAATTATGCATGAAAAGAAATTAGTTCGGACAATTACATAAAATTGTTAAGAATAAGGGATTGTCGAAAATCGAGAATGAAGGTGATTAATGAATGATATGAGGAATGAAATTTAGGGGAGGGGAAGTTGATAATTTGAGTAAAGTGGTGACGACTCATATATAAGATCTATTTGAGTTCAAGTTAGAGGGTCATATCTAAAAACCTTGAATATCTGAAATATATTTAGTTTTGGATTTGATGTTTAGAGGATGATTTGACATTGAGACATTATGGTAAATTGAAATTAGATAGACTATTAAGGGGAGTGGATTGTAAGACACCGTACAAAAATTTAAAAATGGATAACATGATATTAAGAGTACTTTCAAAATGATTATAGAAATTTTGAATCGTTGTTGAAAGATTGCTCATGAAGATTGAGTTTCATGCTAGTTTTGAAGCATCTAAACTTGACAAGGGCAGTTAGACAAGTTTCTAAATGTTTTGAGGTCAAAATAAGGTCACCATTGAATGCGTAAGGCTGAGAAACCTGAGGATAGGTGATATGGGGGTGTATTGTAAGTTTGAAAGTATTCCGAAGTTAAAACACATTTTAGAGAGATTTTGGGTTGAAATGATTTAGAAACTACCTTGGCCAATTTCGTGAATGGGCTCCTAAGTAGGTCAAAAACAAGCAAGACATCAAGGATAGAATTTCACTCGTGTCCAGAGGAGAAAAGGCACGATTCCGAACACATTTAGAAGAAAGTTTGACGAAAATACATATGTCCGAACACTTACAAATGCACGTTTGGACACACCGAGCAGAGAGTTTCCCGTTAATGAGTATAGAATATTGCACATAATGTATCTCTTTACACCCATTTTATCCTTGCTTTTGTGGAGAAACTGGTGGAAATTGCATTTAATTTAACAATTAATGGAGTTTTGTGTGATTATAGGTAAAGAGTAGGTAAGGACGTGTTTTGAGTCTCCCATCGAGTGCTTAAAGTCAATGGAGAAGAAGGGGACGCTTAACGAATGGTTCGGGATTTCAAGAAATCAAGAAAAAGTCCAAACAGGTGAAAATTATCGATAGATGTTCATCAAAACCTACAAGTAAGTTTAATGCACTAGGTTCCTTCTACCCGCTGCCCCTACCAAAACCTACCGGTAGATTTTGCCTACTGAAAAAAAATCTACCAGTAGGTTTTGTCCAGACACATCAGAAGCCTACAATCTCAACTCCAACTACTTCGTGGGCCCACATCTGCTTCTCCCACACATGCCTTGACACATTTTAGATACAATGAGACTCTCTTACACCAAAAGCCTGACATTGAAGAGGAAGAGAGAAAAGGATAGTGGATGGGGGCAAGCATGGAAGAGATAATAGAAGGCATGTGGTTGCTTGTAGCAGTATCCATAACCCTACCAATCATAACAATTTAGGTCTCACACTCCAAGAGAGGGTGATGGATGAATTTTGACTATGTCTTACACCATTATTCAGCTACACACATAGTTTTAGAAATAGAAGCTCAAGGAAAAAGATGGAGTTTTAGAGAGAGATAGTTAGGTTTTTGCATTTTCACCTCCATTTTAGTTGTAGTAAGCTTCAAATCACTTGTAATATTTACTTCTTGCACTTTAATCTCCTTTTTTTTTTTCGAGTGTATTCAAGTCTAGCTACATGTTCTTGTATTTTCCATGTTTACATTTGGGTTTTTACTTTTCAAGCTTTCTATTTGGGAATGAAATGAACTTGTCTTTGTAGTTTAACTTCTTTTCACATTAATACAAGTTTTAATCTTTATTTCATCACCATGTCTCTTTACATTATGTATGTGTTTGTTTTGACTATGGGTAGCAAAGCTTTTAGTTAACCAATCCAATGGAGACTTCCTCTTGGGTATGCTAAATCAACTCCCCTCCATTCTTCCTTGTAGTGTAAGGTGTTTGGTTTGATTAGGTTAAGTGCGGACGTGTTTGTGAGTTCTTGGTACATTGTAGACTTGTCACGGGGTATGCTTCAGCCTTTACTTCCACATTAATCCCTCATTTCCTACGAATCAATCAAGCACCCGAAACACCATTGGTAGAATGAATTGATTTGGCATTCTCATTGGAATAACCTCTTAGGATTAGCCTGACTTGATCTAAAATGTGTACACCCAAGTGCAGGTAGTCAAGTTGCAGTAATAATCCGGTTAAATCCAGATTCGAATCCATAGGGAACTATTGTTGGTGTTTAGAAGTAAGTAGTGACAGAGACCAAGTAATTGGGACCTCTTAAGATTTGAAGTTATGGAATTTCCTGGATAGAATATAAAATTCTTTCCAAGGGGTTTTTTAAGACAAAATATAAGAAATTATCAAATGTAACAGTCACCCTTTAGCTCGAAGATCTGGACATGTAGTTAATCATCCGGTTCATTATACTTGTGCTTGATAACTCAATTAACCCCTGTGTCAACATAAAGTTAATTAGAAGATAAAGATGGATTGTGAGAATTAAGAGCATGATTCTGATGTCTTTGTAGAGGTTTACAAGAATTGTCTTTGCCGAGACTGAACCAGTCTACAAACAAGCAAGTGTCTCTACAAGGCATCCAGTCATTGCTTTAGTATTCCATTCTTTAAATGACACACAATAATGGTGAATATTGAAATGTAGTCATGAAGATCTAACCGAAGTACTTGGCTTGAACTAATGGGTCTTTCTATGCAAAAGTCATCAATGTCATAGAAAGCTCCCACGGTTATACAAAGTACCTTAGCTTTATTAGATGCATTCAATCATTCAATAAGCAAGTGAAATATAAAGCATTAAGCATAAACGAAATGCACAATTATAACTTTCGGATAATCTATACATGTCCATCACCTCTTACTAACGAGTGAATGAAAAACTACTCACTCTTCATAGATTTGGTAAAGTTAGAAAAGTGAGTGATGGTCATCCCTCAAAGTAGAGGAGTAACAAAGTGAAACAGAATAAACAAGGAGCCGATCTTCGATGAAGAATGAATGAATCACGTTCCACCCTTCACAATTTTGGTAAAGCTCTAGAAAAGTGAAAGAGTTTTACTCCTCTAAGGGAAGAAGGAAGCTCAAACAATAGAAGCAAATGAAACTAAGAAAGAAGAAGGAAACTAGTCACTTTTGGAGGGTTTTCTCCTCAACCAAAAAATGATCTATCTTTCTCTATACAAGTAAAAGTAAATATAAATCTAACTTTAGCACTAGCTCTACAAGTCTTGGTCTAGTGTAAGTTTAAGTCCGACCTCCCCTTTCAAGCTCCCACAATGGGAGTATTTATAAGCAAAGAAGAGGGGCAAAGGGAGTGTGGAGGGATAGTGCAAGGTCTTCAAAGTCCACAGGAAAGTCCCAATGTCCAGATAGAAAATCAACCACTCTGTAGCTTGTCTATGGACAATGTTAGAATGTTGTATAGCATTCGAACATTGTACTCTGTCTTTGGTTGATGGGCGTTCAAACGCTAGATAGAGTTTGAACCTCCTACTCAAGTGAGAGTAACTACAACACCTTGTATCATTGCCTTTGCACTCAGTAGCCTAGTCCCTAATAATGCAGGACAATGTTTGAACGTGGATTGACGTTTGAACGTGGTACTCAAGTACCTCTGTGCTTTCCTTCTTAGCTATAAAATGCCTTGTATCAACACTTTAGTAGTCTGATCTTTCAATAATTCAGGACAACGTTCGAACATGTATTGACGTTCGAACGTTCATGCCTTGATTTAAGCTTCTCCAATTTTCTCCCCCAATGTGTTGGTGTTGCATTAAAGTTTGATATTTGTTGCCTTTAGGCCCTTGTACACTTTATGACCTAAAATATCATAATTTAAATTCCACCAAAGTATAATTAGTCTTAAAAAAGAATAGTGATATGCTAATTTTAACTACTAATCACACCCCTGACCTAAATATTGCTAGTCTCTAGTAATACAACAAGAATTAAATGCGAATTTATGTACAATGCCATTTTTGTAGGTCATCCAGTTGCATTTAGCATATGCAACGAGCCATTGAACTACTAGGTTTATCCTAGTGGACGAGTGTTGTCAAGTGTGGGTTTTTAGTGAAGCTACCCACAAACTTCAGTCGAACAGATGTGTATGTGAGACTGCTAATTAAAGTGAGTTAGCATCATGGTCGTTGGGACACCCAACCCTCAATCTCAACTTATCTCCCACACACTCCTATTTCATTGGCAATTATTCTGTGCAAAAATTATCATCTGTCACATTGACATTTGAAATTCTTGATGTAGTTAGAATAATCATTCTAGCGACAGGAACTGTTATATAACAAACATTCCACTTTATCAGCTTCCATGAATAGCTTTGATTTCACAAACTTCTCATAGAATGCTCTCAACAAAAATTCGCTCTGATTATAGTGACTTGTCTCTCATAGGGAATGTGATCAGAAGAGGGCCAATAGAAAAATCACATGCACAATTAGTATGAGAGTAAAGTTTAGGGAAACAAACTAATAATGTTTTGGCATAATCTCATGGAATAATATTGATGGAAATAACAAAATACTATTTAACATGCCCCAACTTTTGGTTGACAACCTACACATGTATCAGACTTAAGATCAACTAAGGCTTTTTATAGGTTGTAATGTGGCCAAAAGTCAATGGCTAATGAAATGACATCAATGGTATTCAAAAGCTATTCCCTTTTTATGTAGTGTAGCACTCCTCTTTCCAGGTTTTCAAAATTTTGTCTAGATATGGAATTTCTTTCTATTATTTTTCTCATTTTTTCACTTTCTTGGCCATTTTCTATTTTTCTATCTTCTTTCTTTCTTAGTTATTTTCACCGACTTTTGTTTCATTGAACATTAGCCACCATCGTCATTTTTTTTTCTCTTACTTTTCTGCATCATACTAATTTATAAGAAGGTGAAAGAAAATTAGCTAGCAAAGGTATGTCAAGTATATTTTTCTGGCTCGGTTATCATATGGGTTACTTTGAAAAAGGCATCATTCATTGAAGGCTCAAGCATGGCTAACTAAGGATATAATTTTGTAAAAGAAATGACTAAGGCTCAAAATCAAATCAAATATAGCCTAAGATCCTTTCTCAAGTATGTGCATAGGAATGTGTCGTATGAACAGATTCTTAGTGGGATATGTCAATAGATTGCTTTAGTTGTGTCAATCAAAGCAAGTGTAATAAGATTATTCAAGGATAGACAGTGAAAATCCTTACTTTAGTACATGTTGATATCCTCTCAAAAGCATCGCAAGGCTTGAAACTTACCATGGTATTCTTTGTTATCTCCACTGATTATGTCAGTTTTTTCATGGAATGTCATTTATATATTGATTCCATTTATGAGTCAGGTTATCTTGTACCTTAAGAATAATAAATACCAATGTACATTTGACATTTTAAGCATAGAGAGAATACCATTTTTCAAGGATCTGTGGTAGTAAGTCTAGGTTGGCAAGTGAGGTGTCAAACCAATCATGTGATTAGTCACTTTAACAAACAGTCCCAAAATCCACATTTGTTCCATCACAAAAAACAATATAATGGTAATTCTACACATGCATTTTAAAAAGATAAAAGTGAGAAAACTGAACCATACCTTTCACAAAATATGATAGTTTAACACAAAAACAAATGATTCAAACCATCCTCAAAAGAAGTAACAAACAAACAACCACACTCAAGAACAAAAATCACTCACTCATTCTCCACTAGCTCCACCCCTCAAAAGGCGGAGAATCTCATCCTGCTTAGCCTCAATGCTAAGCATGATCTCTAGAAGTGATCGTCGGGTTTTGGTGTTGGTGCTGGTACTGAGCCATGCCTCCTGTGTCTGCTCATGGGCTCTCTGAGCCTCTAGCTCTCTTTCCTTCTCCTTATCTAACACATCCTACACCTCATCAATGCCTCAGGCTGGTGGCACCTCCTGTCTAGCCGCCGAGGCACCATTGTGACCTTGGCTCCCCTAGAAGGAAGCATTGTTCAATGGCCCCATCAACTTCTGTATAGTCATCTGCGACCTTGCCCTAATCTCGTGGTATATGGACATCTCTATCACTAAGGTGCCGAAGGGTAGCGAAATCCTCTTCACATCATACCCCTTTATCATCTCTGTCAAAATCAATAAGGGAGGTCTATGCTATGGCCTTTCCCGATTATGTATAGCAATCGGGCCATCTCAGGGAGAATCTTGTTTTTATGTCCGATGAGAGCGAAGTTCGAGACCGTAATTAAGTTCAACATTTTGTATTTATCAGTTAGCTCCCCTTGTCGAAAAAATCTCCGCCCCGCCCAAGAGAATGTGGCCAACCTTGTCAACTCCACCCCAACAACATCCATCCCCACACTCTTTCTTGGGGGGTAGATAGGCTTTAGTACCCGTGGCACCTCTTGTCTCATCTCTCATATGTAATCCTCATCTACGTCAATGTGAGTCCCTCTCACATAAGTTTTAATCGCCCTATTAATGATCTCGGCATTGTAGTAGAACTCCCGCATCAAGTCAATCACAGCCTCTCTATCGTTTCTCAAGTACAACATCCATCCCCTTGCCTCCATATTCTCCAAAATCCCCAAATCCACAAAGTCAGTTAATATTGTAGTCCGCTCACAAACCACAACCCAATTTTGATAGAAATTCTCATACCTGTCTGCCTTGAGGGCATTGGGGAAGCAGGTTCAATTGTATCTTCACACAATGGGTCTCCCATCCCTTTCTTCAATGACCTCTTCCACCATGTTGGGCTCTTGAGTGATAGTGTTGTGCCTTGTAGAAAGCTTAACCCTTGGAGGCATGGTTTTCAAGTTTAGGGGTGTTAGGGCTTGAAAAGCTTGATTTTCTTGAGAGAATGATGATAAATGAGGTGGGAATGGCTTTGGGATGGTTGATTTTTGGTAGAAATTGAGATGAGCGGTGTTTTGAGTCTTGGGTAGTGAATATTTGCCCTAGAGTTTGAGGGACTGTAGAGATTTTGGGTGTTTTTGAAATGAAGAAGATGAACCAGGTTTTTATAGACTGAGTATAAACGTTTGAACGTTCAAGACATGAACTTGGCGTTCGAATGTGGTGAGCTCCCAATACTTTTGAGTTTTGTCAGAGGCCAAAGTACTGCAAGCTCCTGGCGTTCAAATATGGGATTCTCGTCCAAACATTCTATTGGCGTTCGAACGTGACGAGCTCCCAGTACTTTTTTATTCCATCAGAGGCTGAGTACTGCAAGCAGGTGACGTTCGAACGTAACCTAGCGTTCAAACGCCAAAGCAAAAATCAAAATTTTTTATGCAAATTCATTTACACATTAAAGGAAACGTATACACAATTTGAGCTAAAAATTCATGGCATCTCAGGATAGGTCCCTACTCATGCCTAAGGTTGGTATTTTGGGACACTCCTTACTTGGCCCATATTCTCATTTCATACGAAAGATTTTATACAAAAAGGATTTTTTACGCTTTTTACAAAAAATTCGGACCCTTCGCTTTCATCCCATCAACATAATTTTTCATAGTTTTGTTAGAAATCAGTCTAATCCAAGTCTTCCTATGTCTTTGTGTCATTCGAACAACCAGTGACTCTCCTAATTTCTTGTCCCATAAACTAGTTAAGAAAAGTACCGGAATAACATGGCGCCTCAAGGTAATCTTTACTCAACCCATTTGCTATCTAGTCTAATCGATCGAGTGCGCGATCGAAAATTGGTTCAGAACACTAATCATATTCTTTTGTGTGAAAGACCCAGCCACATTATTTACAAGAACCAATTCTTTTGGCCCGACGACATTTAGCAAAAGTGCTTCTGTCGCACAGTGGTTTCACTTGTTGTTCTCAGATTTTGGTTTTTCTTACCAATCTTGCTTTTCGCAAGATCACAGTATGCACATCAGATGGAAAAGTGCGTAAAACTCCCAGACTAAATCAAAAAATTTTAACATCCATGCTTGCTAAGTTTTAAGACTCACTGTTTGGTTCTTTAACATCTACCAATCACAAAGACGATTGAAGCTGACTCAAAAACATGATCATCAATTTATAAAAAATACGAGACAAGGTACATAATATGGTCAGAAACAACAACAACAACAACAACAAAAATAACAAAAAATTTTAAAAGCACAAAATATGAATTGTAGTTCTCACCCCCAACCTAAACTGAACATTGTCCCCAATGTTTCAAATTTATCAGTGTATGAAACTTGGAGATAAGGTTGAAAGGTAGAGATATGTTCATCTACCAAAACCTACAAGCAAAATACATAAATTAATCATCTTTACGTAGATCTGGGTTTCGACTAGGCTAGAAAGCCTTGTCCGTGAGTGCGAAGAGAAGTAGAATACCCATAAATAAATATAAAATCAAAATGCAAAGCATGAAACAGAGGATTGTGTCTATGGAGTGTGTGATCATGGGGCTGTTAGGGTTGGGTCATGTTGTAGAAAATAGAGAAGAATGAAGAGGAAAAAGAAGAAAGATAAGGGACAGGGTGGACAGGAAAAAAGAGAAAAAGGGGTGGGGGCCTTATAAAGGCGTCCCAGCATGTCAAATTTGGTCAGGTTCTTCCTAACCTGACCCCTTTTTGTGTCGACAGGTGTGAATCTTGGAGGAATATTATGGATCCATTAAAAGAATGGTTTCGACATCTTTAACAAAGTACTCCAAAAATGGTTTTAACCGCTGACCATTGACAGTAAAGATATTACCGTTCAAAGGGTTTTTCACTTCTACAGCTCCATGTCCAAACACTTTTTTGACAATGTAAGGCCCAATCCACCTTGACCTCAACTTACTAGGAAATAGGTGGAGCGTTGAATTAAATAACAGGACTTTTTAGGAAAGGGCAAAAGATTTCCTTACTATGTTTTTGTCATGAAATATTTTCATCCTTTCCTTTGCAATTTTTGCATTGTCATATGCCTCATTTCTCAATTTGCTCCAATTCGTTAATCTGTATTTTTCTTGAGAGTCCAGCCTTTTCCATGTCAAAGTTCATTCCTTTAATGGCCTAGTATGCTTTGTGTTCAAATTCCACAGGTAGGTGAAAAGGTTTGTCATAGACTAATCGATAAGGAGATATGTCCCAAATTGTTTAAAAATCAATGCGATATGCCCAGAGTGCATCAGTTAGTCTTAACAACCAATCTTTGCGGTCTGGATTTACCATTTTTTCTAAAATTAGTTTGATCTCCTGATTAGCTAATTCAGCCTGTCCACTACTCTGTGGCTGATAAGGAGTTACAATTTTGTAAAAAATCAAGTACTTTTTAATCAAATTCCAAAACGGATGATTGCAAAAATGAGCACCCCCATCACTTATGATTGATTTTAGAATTCCAAACCGGGACAAAATGTTTCTTTTAAAAATTTGATCATTGTTTGGTGATTATTATTCCGACAGGGAATTGCTTCAACCCATTTGGACACATTGCCTATGGCTACTAAAATGTATAAATAGCCAAAGGAAGGGGGAAATGGTCCCATAAAATTGATGCCCCAACAGTCAAAAATGTCAATCACCAGAATGGGGTTTAAGGGCATCATATTTCTTTTAGAAATGCTTCCCAGCCTTTGGCATCTATCACACATTAGACAAAAGGCATGGACATCTTTAAAAAGTGTGGGCCAATAAAATTCACACTGCAAGATTTTTAGTTTTTCTTGATTAGAAATGACCACCACATGCTTTAGAATGACAAAATGATATTGCCTATCTGGTTTCATGAGGGGGGATGCAACATCTTATGATTTGATCTTTATAGTACTTAAAGACATATGGATCTTCCTAAAAGAAATTGCAAACCTCCTAAGAAATATCTCCTTATCCATCATTGTAAAGGAACAAGGAAG
>CAUOFW020002653.1:0-45717 GCA_963454935.2 Ilex paraguariensis
GAAAAAAAAAAAAAAAACTAGATAAGATAGGTTTTAGTTAAGTGGGCCAAAATGTTTGTTTTTTACTGGTGGGTGGGCCAAAAGTTTTGTTTTTTTAACATGTTTGAGTGGATTGTGATGTCAAAATTTTGATTTTTTTTAGTAAGTTTGTGTAGATAATGGTGGGCTCAAATTTTTTTGTTTTAAATGGGCTTAATTTTTTATTTCTTTTGAGTAAATAATGTGAGCCTAATATTTTTATCTTGGATTTTGGGTGGGCACAAATAATATATTATACAAATATATAATATATACCTAACTAATAAATTTTTTTTTTGGGGGGGGGGGGGGGACTTGCCCACCCTAGCCCATGCCTCCCTCCGTCCATGGGCACACGTGTGTGATAACGAATGTAGTGTAGAAGCTTACTCCAATCACTAAAGTGTGGTACTTCTTGGGGCCCAACCCATGAAGCTAACTAAGAATATATTAACTTATCAAAGTGTTGGTCTTTATCTGATATTGGACAAGTCTTAATCTATTATACCAATCTTAGTTTATTTCATCAATTCAAATGGGTCACTTTGAGACATAATTTCTCATTCAATACTTAATGGTTTTAAACAAATAAATATATGACATTTATCTTCTTGTGGAGGAGAATGTGTTTAAACTTGGTCCCACCATTTTTGAGATGTGGGTTCCACTTTTATTTAAGGTTTAAGTTGCTCAAATAAACTTGTTTAGAATCATTTTTTTCCAACAATCCTCTACATGAATGAAAATTCAATGTATAAAAATGCAGACCTTAGTTTAAGTACAGTAGAAAGGTTATTATATCAGGATAAGTAGCCTAATAACCTTGAACATTTCGTATCAAAGACTATCAGATTTACTTGGTTAATCAGTGAACTTGATGTCTTTGAACTGTCAGTTGTTTGTGTAAACCAAGACAATGAAATTCACATAATTTTCCTTCGAACACAATTGGTTCTCACATTTGTGTTGATTGTGGCATTGAATACCACTTGGTTTCATGAGTAATTTAGAGTAACCAGCCTACAATTCTCATAGAAGCGGCCCTTTCTTACTCACATAGGTTATTTCTTATTAAGAGTATCTTGCTATACCCTACCTGGACTTTTCTAAGTCACAGAGCTTCATTAAAAATGTAACTTACCCTAATTTTCATAGTAGATGTGCACTGCCTCATCATAGGAATGGGAAGGAATTACACAACTCCTCAGTGTGTTCTAAATTACACATAGTTTGGTTGTCCCTTTGAACTTAGATTTTAAGATTTACAATCAACAAAGTTGAGTTGTCATTATGGTGACTCTTGGTTAAGTAATAGGCTTTAAGCCCATTCTCCTTGATGAACTTTCTACTTGCTCTCTAGTCAAACCTTTTGTAAGCAAATTCATGATATTGACCTTCATCTAACAGTATTATGTTTATGACGTATATGTTTGGGCTTACTATTATATATACAATTGTGTGCCCTTGCAATCGTAGATTGACTATCACAATGTATACATATTGTTGGCATAGGCTTTGACTAATTTGGAATATCCTCTAAGACATTATGAAGCCACTTTGCTTCTTCTCCAGCTTTATCTAAAGTAATGAATTTAGATTTCATTATAGATCTAGCTATATATGTTTACTTTGAGGATTTCCAGGACATTGTTGCACTATCCAAGATAAATACAATTGTACTTGTGTATTTTGAATCTTTAGTATCAGATGTCTAGTTAGCATCGGTATATCCCTCGTGTATAGCTAGATATTTTGTGAAATGCAAACCATAGGTTTGGGTATATTTTAAATATCCCAACACCCTAATTATTACTTTTCAGTGGTCTTTTCTAGGGTTACTTGTATATTGACTTAGCTTAATTACAGAATATGTTATATCAGAACGAGTATAATTCATAATGTACATTAAAATACCGATTATATGTGCATGTTCTAATTGAGATATGCCTTCACCATTATTCTTAGAGAGATGGATATTAACATTGACAGGTGTTCTCATAGGTTTTATCTTATACTTGTTGAACTTATCAAGTACTTTATCCATGTAGTGAGCTTGAGATAACGTAAGTCTATCTGACGTTCTAGAAATTTTAATTCCTAATATAATGTCAGCAACACTTAGGTCTTTCATTTCAAATCTATTGGTCAATATTTGTTTGGTAGTTTCAATGACATCATTATTGCTATCTAAAATTAGCATATCGTCTATATATAGACATATATTAACATATCCACTATGAGTGCTCTTGCATAAATAGATTTGTCACACTCATTTATTTTAAACTCATTTGACAACATTGCCTTATCAAATTTTTCATGTCACTGCTTCGGTGCTTGTTTTAAACTATAAAGAGATTTAACAAGCTTGCCTACTCTTCTTGCTTGTCCATTAACAAAAAACCCTTCAAGTTGTTCCATGTATATTTTTTCATCTAGTTCATTGTTTAAGAATGTTGTCTTTACATCCGTTTGAGGTATCTCAAGACCATTCAATGCAACTATAACAATTAACATCCGTATGGATGTTATTCTAGTAATTGGTGAATAAGTGTGAAAATAATCCAATCCTTCCCTTTATTTATTTCATTTAGCTACAAGTCTAGTTTTGTACTTGTCAATGGATCCATCAACTTTCATTTTCTTTTTAAAGATCCATTTACTGCCAAAAGGTTTATTACCTGGTGGAAGATCCAAAAATTCTCAGTATGATTTCTCATAATGGATTCAATTTTAGAATTAATAACTTCCTTCTAATAAGGAGCTTCTGGCGATGACATTATTTCATTGAAATTTTGAGGATCATTTTCTAATAGATAAGTTAGAAAATCAGGACCAAACAACGTTGACATCTTTGTCCTTTTACTATGTCTAGGTTCATCTTCTATGAACTCCTTGCCTATATTCCTTGATTATTTTAAATAGAAATTTATTTTCAAAGAATGAAACATTCTTTGATTCAATAATTGTATCAATATACACATCAGAAATCTTAAATTTATGAATAAGAAATCGATATGCACTATTGTTATGGGCATAATCAATGAATACACAATCAATGATTTTAGGTAATATCTTAACCTTTTTAGATTTAGGAACTTCCACTTTCGCTAGACACCTCACACTTTTAAGTATTTATAGTAAGGTCTTCGACCTTTCCAAAATTCATAAGGCATCTTATTTGTTTTCTTATGAGGCACTTTGTTAAGAATATAATTAGAAAATAGTAAGGCTTTCCCCATAAGTTTTGGGGTGCACTCGAACTTGAAGGCATAGCATTCATCATTTCTTTCAACGTTCAGCTTTTGCGTTTAGCTACGCCATTTGATTGCAGTGAATAGGGGACAGTAGTTTGATGAATGATTTCATGTGTTGAACAAAATTCCACAAAAGGAGATTCATATTCACCTCCCTTATCACTTCTTAATGCCTTAATTTTTTTGCTAAGTTGATTTTCAACTTCATTTTTATAAAGCTTGAACATATCAATTGCTTCATCTTTACTTCTAATTATGTAAACATAATAGTATCTTGTGCAATCGTCAATAAATGTAATAAAATACTTTTTACCACCTCAAATTTTAAGTCATAGACATCACTGTAAATTAATTCTAGAAGTCCAATACTTCTTTCAACTGATTTAAAATTTGTTCTTGCCAACTTTAATTCTACACAAGTCTTAAAATTATGATTTATATTAATAGAACATATAAGAAAATCATTCAAATTGATTAATCTTCTAATTGAATTTTAACTAACATGCCCTAGCCTAGCATGCCATGCATTTAAAGATTCAAGTAAGAAGAATTATTCTCATTTTTTTTTTATAATAGACTTTGGTATAATAGTCATTACATTGAGCTTAAAAAGCCAATCATTCAAGTATCCATTTCCTACAAACATTTCATTCGTTGTAAGTACAAACTTATTGGATACAAAGACTAACTTAAAATTGTTCTTGCTAAGCAAGGAGCTCGACACCAAATTCTTGCAAATGTCGGGCACATAAAACACTTTGTTTAGGTGAATTCCTTGCTGGATGTCATCTTTAGTATCACGTTGCCATATCCTTCAACCTTGGAGGTAGATGAGTTCCCCATATAGAGTTGTTCATCATTCTCCAACTTCTTATGAGTAGAAAACATTCATTTGTTGGAGAAAATATGTCAAGTGGTAAAGGTGCCAACCAATCACTCTGTGGGATTTCCCACCAAGTTATATTAAAATACAACTGCTGAGAGGTTTATGTTAGAGACTTCCATTGAAAGCTTATTCATTTTAGTCACATTTGCTTGAGCATTTGGCTTCTTAAAGTTGTTTGGCTTTCGACAATCCTTCAAGAGATGTCTAGGTTTGCCATAGTTATAGCACTTATACTTGAACTTCTTAGATCCTTAATTTGAACCTTCACCGTTATGTTTTCTCTTCTTGTTGGTCTTTGGCTCGCTTTCCACAATGTTGGCTTTAGATTTCATAGAATAAAAGACTTCATTTTTCTTCTCAGATTTGCGATTATCTTCTTCAATTGTCTCACTAAGAGACATAACTTCGACATGGATGTCATAAAGGATAACTTGAAGTTCTTATCCAAATACCAATGAGCCTTTTTGTCCAATGGTACTCCTTACTTTATGAAGAATTTGTCTTCTTGAGGTTAAGGGTTCAAGCCCTTTTCCTCCCCCGCTCCCCTAAAAAAAAAATATTTCTTATCCAAAGACTCCCAAATTTCTTTCATAGAATTGACAGCACTATATGCATTTTATAATATATTGTCCAGTTTGTTCAAGGTATAATTTCTACATAAGAAATCCAGATTTTTTGAAGCATCCATAACAATCAACTTATTCTTGTCAATTTCATTTTCATTGAGTGCAGGGACATCCTCAGTTAGAAACTTAGCAAGATTTAGTGTGGGGAGATAGAAAAGCATCTTCTGTTGCCAACATTAGAAATCTGAGCCATTAAATTTTTAAAGTTTCTCTCCATAAAACATACTCACAGTAGTAGGAACAATTGTTGTAGGATTAGAATTATTTGTAGTCATTTTTGTTATAAAAATAGAAGCAATTATTATCCTAATTTTAATAAAGTATAACTGACTTGATCCGAAATGTGTACACCCAAGTACAGGTGGTGAAGTTGTAATAATAATCCGGTTAAGTCCAAAGTCGAATCCACAGGGAACTATGATTGATGTTTTGAAGTAAGCAATAATAGAGACCAAGTGACTGAAAATTTTGAGAGTTTGGAGTTGTGAGATTTTTTGAATAGAATAGAAGATTCTTTTCAACAGTTTTCTAGACAAAATATAAGATAAACTAACAAAGATAACAATCACTCCTTAATTCGAAGATCAAAACATGAAATTGATTATCCGGTTTATTATATTTGTGCTTTAAAACTCAATTAACTCCCGTATCAATAGCAAGTTAATCGGAAGATAAAGGTGGACTGTGAGAATTAAACACATGATTCCGATGTCTTTCTAGAAGTTTACAAGAATTGTCTGTGCTGAGACTTAATTCGTCTACGAACAAGCAAGTGTTTCTACAAGACATCCAACCATGACATTAATGGTCCATTCTTTGAATAAAGCACAAAAATGGTGGAGATTGAAAGGTTGTCATGAAGAGCTAGTCATCCATATCATAGAAAGAGCCCTTGGTTATACAAAGTACCTCAACTTTGCTAGATGTATTCAATCATCCAATGAGCAAGTGGAATATAAAGCATTAAAGCATAAAGGAGTTGCACAAACATAACTTCTAGATAATCTGTACATATTCATCACCTCTTACTAAAGAGTGAATGAGGAACTACTCACTTTTCATGGCCTTGGCAAAGCTAGAAAAGTGAGTGATACTCATCCCTCACGTTCCACCCTTCACAGCTTTGGTAAAACTCTAGAAAAGTGGAAGAGTTTCACTCTTCTAAGAAAGAAGAATGCTCAAGCAATGGAAGTGAAATACATGAACAATAAAAGTAGAAGAAAACTAGTTACTTTTGGAGAATTTTCACCACAACCACAAGATGAGCCATCTCTCTTGATACTTGTAAATAAAAGCAAGTACAACTACAAGGGGAGTCTAAGCATCCATCATATTTTTACAACATAAATATAGAGACTTAACAAAAACAAATAAGAGACATCAACTACAAGGGGAGTCTAAGCCTCCATCATAGTTGATACAAATGCAAAATGAAAACATAAATAAGAGATGTACAAAAATTAGCTTTCTACTCTACTTTACAAGAGAAAGATTTTGCACGCCTTTTCTCTACAAGAGGAAGAATGCCCTTCAAGCTTCCAACATGGGAGTATTTATAGGCCAGGAAGGGGAAGGGGGAGATAGGAGATAGGAGATAAGAGAGGATGAGTGAATAGTGTTTGCCGTCCATGAAAACTAACTATCTGTAGGTAGTGTATGGAGGACATTCGAACGTGAATCGACGTTCAAACATTTTCTTCTGTTTTGCTTTAGTGGCCTTCGAACGTTGTCTAATGTTTGAACGTTTCTTTTGGTCTTACTATATAAGCGCTCGAACACCAGATGGGGCCTGATCTTTTCCACTCAAGTGGTCTTCTGTCAAAGTTCATTTCCCCACTCTATGCAGAAGTCTGTTCTTCAACTGATTCCAAGGGACGTTCAAATGTTGAATGGCGTTCGAACGTGGTACTCAAGTGCTTCAGAGTCCTCCTTCTTTATTTGCTGCAACACGCCATGTCTCATCAGTCTAGTATTCAATCAACTCAAGTGGACATTCGAACGTTAGTTGACATTTGAACGTGGTACTCAAGTACCTCAAGGTCCTGGTTCTTGGTTGTAACATACTATGTCTCAACAGGCTGGTTTTGTCATAGTTCAAATGGACATTCGAATGTGAGTTAGCATTCGAACGTTCTTGCTTTATTCCAAGCCTCTCCAATTTCATTCCCTAATGTGCTGGTGCGACATTCAAGCATGACTTTTGTTGCCCTCGAGTCTTTGTTCACTTTAGAACCTGAAATATCCTTATTTGAACTTCATCAAAGTACAATTAGTCCTAATTTTATAATAACTCTATCTCAAGATTATTAGTCAAGGTATGTTTATAATTAGAATTAATCACTAATTACTGTATCAAAGTCTAGATCACTAAGGTTCCGTTTGGTAATGGTTTGGTTTTCACCTTTTTTGTTTTTGTTTTCAATTTTTTAGAAAACCTAAACTTAACCTCGTTTGGTAATTATTTTAGTTTTTTTTAAAACTAAAATCGTTTTCAAATTTGCCTCAAATTTTGGAAACGACAAAAAGTCATTTCCAAAAAAAAAAAAAATGAAAACGGGCATAATTCAATTTAATGAAATTACACCATCAACTCTTGTTAGGAACAAATAAAGCTTTCTACCAATAAACCATCAAACAAAATTATTTAAACCCTCATTTCATCGACTCTCTAGTCTGATCGTCACTCTCACCTCATCTAAAGCTCTTTCATCTGAAGCTCTCTCTCTCGTCTCATCGTCACCAGGCGTCCAACAGTTCGTATTCTCATATGAAGCTCTCTCACCAAGGTTTTCCACAACAGCTTCATCTCTCTCACCAAGGTAAGTCCTTATATCTAGGGTTTTCAGAATTTTTTTAGTTTGATCAAAAATTTTCTCTTGTGCCGATCTCTAATTTCTTTTGGTGGGTTATCTCTCTTTCTTAGCTCCGATTTTGGGTTTTGAACTTAATACCAGAAACCTATATGATTACTCTGTTGAGATCTCCAAACTAGCAACAAATTCTTCCCTAAAAACATACCTTAATATGTAAAGATTCATCAATATAAGGTTTTTACAATTGATGGGTTTGTTGAAATTGGTTACTTGTATTTACTTTTCTTTCTTGGTGATATGATGTTTTAAAATATTATTTGAACCTATGGATTTATGTAGCATAAAATGTAAGAACCATGTTACTCATTCCTTCATAGGTGGATAATACTTTTTGTAATTGGTCTCCAGCTTGGTAGATAAAGGTGGGATTACCTAGCCTCCAATAAAGGGGTTTTTTTTTTGGTCAGGATCAATAAAGGGTTTGAGGGACATGTAATTTAGACAAATTAATGAAATATTTTCATAAGAAATGGGTTATTGCTAATTTTTCCTATATTCTAGTGGACTATGTTTCTAATTATTATTTCTTGGATCAATTCAGTTTACATATTTATGTGGGAATCCTTCAGCTTACCATTGTGGTTATACATTTGCCCATGTAGTATGGTAAACATCTTTCATGAGAAACAATGAATATCAAATACCCAATATCATAGAGGGTATCAAATACAACATATTTTAACAGAATGAATATCAATATATGTTTTGGTATTTTTTTTTCTGCTTTACAAAATGTGAGCCATTCTATTGCTTTGCAGATTTCACTTTGCATTATATTTTGTATTACCACCAATTTGTTTGCTTTTCATTTTTTGTGTTACATTTTTTTTTTTTGGTGTTAGATTGATTTGCTTTAGGTTGTACATTGGGTTAGAAGTTGAAGATTGGGACATTTTCAATGATCTGATCATATTTATTTTTGTTTTTTTTTCTAATCCATGATTTTGCCTTTTAATTTATTGTCCATGCACTAAAAATAGCTGATTTCACCAATTTTTTCCATACATATGATGTTACTAGAATGTATGGTTGTAGATGGCGAATACCAATGTAAGCAATGTAGGTAGTGACAATATGGTTGAGGTTCAATCCACCAAATCTGATACCCCATGGCCTGCTAAGAGTGAGGTAATTTTTATAGATTTAATGGATGAGCAGGTTGCAAAAGGAAATAGAGGTACTACTACATTCAACAGAGAAGCGTGGAAATACATTCTTGAGGAATTGAAAAGCCGAACTGGGTATTTATATAACCATGATCAACTTAAGAATAAGTTTAATCAGTTGAGGCGAGTATGGGGTGATTTCCACAAACTAGTTAATGAAACTACGAGAGTTGGTTGGGATCCAGAGAAAGGGACAGTGACTCTGCCAGATGATGTGTGGAAAAATTTGTTCAAGGTATAAATTTTTATTGTGTTCAAATGTGATATGATTTTCATTAAATGGTCATTATGTGTTTTATAATAATCCTATATTGTTAGGTCAATAAGAATGCCAGAAAATTCAAGAAAAAAGGTTGTCCACATTATGATGCATTGTGTAGAATCTATGGTGACACAACGACAACTGGTGAATATGCTTACCCTTCAACCAAGCCTTCCTCTGACGATGAACATGATCCCAATTATGACCCAAAAGATGATGATGAATATGGAAATGCTGATGACAATATGGATGATAATCCAACTATTACCAATTGTAATCGAAGTCGCTCTACCACTCCTAATCGTAGTCAGCGTATAAAGAAAGATTCTTGTACTCGTGCCCTTACCAATACACTAAACATTTTAGCTGAATCTACAAAGGTAAGGTCGGAGTTCTACGAGAAAAGAATGGCAAGTGTTGGTTGATTAACTCTAATTAAGGCATAATTTAATAGGTAAATTGTGTTAGTTGAATAAAGTTAAACTAGTCAAAATAAATCAAATTAGAATTAGTGTGTGAATAAAGGATAATGCATTAATTGTTGTTCTTTTCAGGATTTTGTGCGTCAAAGCTACAAACTACTGGGGAGCCAATTGCATTAAAGCTACAAACTATTGGGGTGCTAATTATCAAAGCTCAAAACAAAGGAGGATCAAAGAATTCAAGACCACCTAACAAGATTTTCAAGTCCACCTAACAAGATTTTCAACTCCACCTAACAAGATTCAAAGTCACCTAACAAGATTTTCAAGTCCACCTAACAAGACTTTCACCCTCCCTTGTTGCCTATAAATATCACCCCTTAGGACTTGTAAAAATTCATCTTTTGGTAGTGGAATACCCTCCAAAAGTATTATTGCTTTCCTTATTGCTTATAGCTTTCTTTAAGTATTGCTTTCTTTTATTGTATTCTTGGTTCCTTTTAATTTATTGTTTTCTTTTACTTTAAGTATTGCTTTCTTTTATTGTGTTATTGCTTTCTTTTACTTCCATTGCTTGAGCTTCCTTCTTCCCTTAGATGAGTGAAACTCTTCCACTTTTCTAAAGCTTTACCAAAGTCGTGAAGGGTGGAACGTGATTCACTCATTCTTTGTCGAAGATCGGCTCATTGTGTAAAATGTGTTACCTTGTAAGTCCTCTACTTGGAGGGATGAACATCACTCACTTTTCTAGTTTTAACAAAGCTATAAAGAGTGAGTAGTTTCTCATCCAATCTTTAGTAAGAGGTGGTTATCCAGAAGTTAAATTTATGCAATTCGTTTATGCTTAGTTTTAGTCTTTATTTTTTTTTATAATGTCTTCTCGTCATATTGTTGTCTTTATTTTAAGCATGAATAGCTAAATCTCTTAGTTGGCAAAACCAAGAGGAACCTCCACTTGGGTATACCATTTCAACTCATTCTCCTCCCCTCTTTTCAGAGTTCAATGGTTCGGTTTGACTAGGTTGAAGGTGGATAACTTGGTGAGTCTTTGATATTTCGTAGGCCTAGTCACGGTTTATGCTTAGATACTCACCAATCTTACCCCTAGCTTCCCACGAATCAATCGTTCATTCATGCTCTATTGGAGGAGGGTTTTGAGTTGAGACGACATTCCTATTGGAGTGACCTCTTGGATTTGTCAACATGTGTTTCTCATTTTACTAGCATCAAAACAACTTCACCAAAAAACTTTCAACAATCAAAGATTTTACACTTTCTTTCTCCCAAAATCACTTTCCCCTCGGTTTACTTCCTTCCCCGTGGAAATGACCTTGGAATATCACCAAGTAAAACACGATCCGCGAAAGTCTCCTTGCACTTGGGGAGCACTTTTGTTCACACATACTCACATTTGAAATCTCATTCATCCATCATTCCGTTGCCCTTTCTTTTGACATCATCCCTAGGAGAGTGACACTCCCCTTTATTCATATACTATACATGCTAAAAGGTGATGTTTATAGATTAGGAAACAACAAGGAAATTTTTCAAGCATTGGTTCGTCATCAACTTGTGAAGACTCTATGGTTGATTCGGTGACTACGATTGAACCACATCCAGACTTGTTGAAAGACTGCATTGATGCTTTGAACTCTCTTGAGGACATGGATGATGAAACCTATACAAAAGCCTTAAAATTGATGCATGATGATGCGGTGTGGTGGAAAGTGGTCTTGGAGTTGCCTGATCATCGGAAAAGGGGTGTAGTCATGAACCTGTGATGTGTTAGGTCATGGTTGTATTTTTTGTGATGACTTTAAACCATGTTTTGTACCTTTTAACATACTACTTTTAAACTTTGGTTATTGGTCAATGTGTTTTTTTTGGTTTTGTGATGACTTCAATGTTTTGTGGAATAGTATATCGTTGGTTTGGTTTAATCATTATTTGTTGTTATTGTATTAGGTACTTTATGGATATGATGAACTCGAATGATGTCATTCAATTGATTGAGGAGGATGAGGAGGAGTATGAGATAGTTATCTGTATAATGTTATTACTCATAGAGGAACTTGATAGAATTTTTGATAAAAAAACCAAGTAGAACCTCTATTCTTAAAGGTCATAACTATGTTCTAGAAATATTGCATGGACATAAGGACAGGTGCTATGATCAATTTCGGATGGACCCCCATTTGTTTATTTTGCTTTATGAAGAACTATAAAGTAAGGGGAATTTGACAAACTCTAGGTATGTGATAGTTCAAGAACAAGTAGCTATTTTTTTACTGATTATATCTCACAATGAGAGAGTCCGTTTGGTAGCAGAGAGATTCCAACATTCAGGTCACATTATTTTCATATACTTTCATTGAGTCTTGAAAGTAGTTTGTCGACTTGGAGTGCACATAATCAGACTTCCGAATTACCATATCGTTCCACCTCAGATTCGACACAATCCTAATTACTATCCATTCTTTAAGGCAATGTATCTTCGATTTCTTATTATTTGTTATACAGATCATTATGTATATTAACATTCTATTATGTTTTAGAATTGTATCAGTGCTATATATGGAACTCATGTTGACGCATGTGTACCAGTGAGTAAGCAAATCCCATACCGTGGTAAGAAAGTTGAACCAACACAAAATATCATGTGTGCATGTTCTTTTGACATGCGATTCACATTTGTTATGAGTGGTTGGGGAGGAACTGTTAATGATTTGAGAGTATTTATTGAGTCCATTAACAATCTAGAAAACAATTTTCCAATGCCTAAAGGAGGTAATATTCTTCATTGTAACATTTCTTTCCATTCTTAGAATTTATAACTTATCACTTACTATGCATGTGTACCATTTGCCAAATAAGTATTATGTTGTTGATGTTGGATATACGACATGTCTGGGTGTTTGTCACCGTATCGTGGTGAGAGATATCATTTACGTGACTATTAGAGGTAACGGCCGACGTCCAAGGAATAAGATAAAGCTACTCAATTATCGACACTCATCACTTCGGAATTTCATTGTGCGTTGCTTTGGATTGCTAAAGGCTCGGTTTCCCATTCTCAAACAAATGCCCCCTTACCCTATAAGAACACAAAAATATATTCCAACAGCTTGTTGTACAATATTTCACAATTTCATTAGAATGCACGCTGCTCAAGATCAATTATATGATGAGTTCAGTAATGAAGAAAGGGTGGATGATAATGTATGATTGACTTCACAGAACCCGATTGAAGTAGATATCAGTCAAACTCAGATTCGTCAAATGGCTCGTGTGCAAGATTGCATTGCCAATGAGTTGTGGGCAAGTATTGGACATTGAGACATATGTTTTTTGGTGTATATGGATTGTTATTTTGGATGCTTGTAAATTATGGGATATATTTGTAGTATGGATGTTTATGAATTATGTTATGCCTTAATATATTATCCTTATATTATGTTATTTTTACAGTTAAACTAGCATGGAAGTGTATGGTGTACATAAGTTGTTCATAAAATAATTTACAAGTGTTTATCAAACAAGTTTTCGGTTTCTGTTTTCATTTTTTTATATAACAGAAAATATAACCAAACATGTTTTCAATTTTTTATTTTTTATAAACTGAAAATCGAAAACCGATTTTTATTTTTTTTAAAAACTGAAAACCCAAAACGTTACCAAACGAAACCTAATTGTATTGTTATATGTGAACTAATTTAATAAAACAGAAACAGTAGCACACTTACAATGATGGAGAACTACACGAAGAAAATCTAGAAAAGCAAAAAATAATAATAATCCAAATCTTGTATAATCACAATTTTCTTAAAACAGATTTGCTCCCTCTTGGTACTAAGGTTGATAAGCAACTGTCTCTCAAGATAGAATATATTTTATTCTTAAAGATGTAGGACTTCAATCTTAAAGACTCCAACAAACACAATTTTGTGTTTATACTTGAATCGAACAAAAAAAAAAACTAATGCAACAATATGTATAGAGAGAGGGAGAGAAGAAACTCTGAATACTTAATTTATAATTGGGATGTATTGAAAATGGCTTGAAGACAATCTATTTATAGAATCTTGGTAGCTATTCAAATTTTCTGAGGAGACATGAGATACCACTGTACGGATTAAAGAGACACACTCTTTCAAACTGAACATGCAAAAGGCACCTCTAGAATTCTAAAATGAACATAACCAATTTCGGCGCCACATTCAAAGTAACGGGAAAAAAATTTTAAAATCCTTTTGGATTTTAAATTTTAGTTGGGAATTTAATTATGATCTGCGTTTGGATTTGATTGGTTTGACCCATAACCTGCATCGTACCAAATAAACTTTGTCTAAAAAGATTATATCTTTTTGACCCAAGCCTAAGCCCCGCCGGGTCGTGGCAAGGTAGGCAGGCAACGCACGTGTGTGGTAACCAAGATAGCGTAGGCACTTGCTTTACTCACAAAAGTGTGGTTCCCCTTGAGACCCAACCCATGAAGCCAACTAAGAGTATATTAATTCACCAAAATGTTGGTCTTTTTTCAATGTAGGACAAGTCTTAATTCACTGCACCAATCTTAGTTTATTTTATCAATTCGAATTGGTCACTTTGAGACATAATTTCGCATTCAATACTTAATGGTTCTGGATGAATAAATATATGATGTTCATTTTATCGTAGAGATGAACGTGTTTAAACTCGGTCTCACTAATTTCGAGGTGTGGATCCCAATTTTATTTAAGTCTTAAGTTGCTCAAATAAACTTGTTTAAAATCATTTTTTTTGAAAATTTTGTTGATGCATTTTAGTCGGTTGATTGCATAAAATTTTGAAATTTCATAAATGCCTCATTTTGAATACCGATCGACTGACCAAGAAAGTGCTCCGAAGAGTCTTTGATGACTTTTTTTTCGAATCGGATGGCCAGGTTTTGAATTCTTTGTAGATTGTGTGTTGTTCTGTTTCAAGCTTTTTTTTTTTTTTTTGGGGTGGGGGGGTGGGGGGGGGGGGGGGAATGTCTAAGGGCAATACTATACCATACCATTACTGACTGCACTCATGTGTATAGAATTCCAGTTATTATTAGCTAAGTATTTGGGAGACTTAAGGCTCTTCAAGGTTGGTCTTTTTTTTAATTTCTTTTTTATAGTTTTTGTGTTCATGACAGTGAACGAAAATATAGTGAATTAAAAAAAAAATTTCATTCACAATATATAACAAAACACATTGAGTTTTTTAATTCGCTATCGTATAGTTCATTGTCATTGAGTTTATTGTCGTGTATTTCAATGTCATGGAGTTCACTGCCGGGGGGAGGGTGGGTGGGGGTGGAAGTTTTTAGTGAAAATTGTTGAAAACTACAAATCTCGTTCCTAATTTGTCAATAAGTCCAAGTATAGACTTTTTAAGGCGTGATGTCTAGTTCAAATGGCATTTTAAATAACCTTCTCCATTAAGGATGTTTTTGTAAATTACATATTTTATGGATCTTTCGCCTTAAAAGTGTTTAGGGTGGACCTCTTGCCTTAAAGGTGCATGACTTTGTACCTGTCACTATAAACCCCTATAATTTACATTTTTTGTTAGAATTTGATTTAAACTCTTTAATTGTTATAAAAGAAAGCTAGTTGGGTAATCAATGTGAGAATCTTAAATAGAATAAGAAATGTATTGAAAGAGTCTCAATAAACCATTAAAAAGTTTATTAGTGATCTGATAGGAAACATAAAGATTTAGCAGTATCCAAATTGTATTGAGTTATAATATTTTACCCCTATAAATAAGGTTGAGGATTATATAATTAGTTACCAAATGACTAATTTTTTAGTAAAATAATACATCAACATAAATTTTTAGTAGATACGATGTACCATAGTGGGTATGTTGTATCAAATCACATTATATTTTTATATCATGTTTTTATTGTTTTTCTTTATCTTTGAATTTCTATTTTCCAACAAGTATTGTTTGTATTGTTATCCGCTGTGCAAAACCAACAGGTGATATCAGAGTTAGATTGATGATTCTGGTGCAATAATCAAAGTAAGTTATTGGTGATTCAATGATCAAATTAATGTTCAGGTTGAAGAAGACTCCCTTGTCATATGTGTACAAAATGGTGTGAATGTTGATTTCCTCTTACTTACATTAAGGAATTAATTTTGAAAAATTAGTTGATGCACATATTTTTTGGATCCACAAGAAAAAATTTAAAGTTGGTATGAAATCAAACGAAAGACTAAATTGTTTGGATTTCTAGAATTAACACATGTATTATATTGAAGATAGTTTTTTAGGATTTTTGGCTCTTAAAGTTGTAGTCACGGTATTTCAATGGTTTAGGAGCAATTAGGCTGAGATAGACCCAATAGTGATGATGTGGTGCCTCATGTCTTACAATTTATTGAGCTTTACCTTTGAATGGTGAAGCGTTGATCATTGAGACTTCACAAGACCAAGTAAGATTCAGGTAGTGATGCATAAATGATGCAGACAAAGACACAAGTACTTGAAAAACAGAGAGGATTGTGACATCTCAGAAGAACAAGTTTGCACATGATGCTTGAAAAGATTGACGGACTAGAATTAAAGGTGTTAAGCCCGATGTTCGGCATGACTAAATTTGAAGAGTTTGGTTCAAGGGAAGCTATTAGAATTTTACACAAACTCTCTAATTTTTATGAAGAAAGTTGATGAATAATCAATGTGAGAAACTTGAATGAAATATGAAACGTATTGGAAAAGTCCTAATAAACTATGAAAATGTTTAATAATGATATGATAGGAAATATCAAAATTGTATTATATTATAATATTTTTTCCTATAAATAGAGTTGAGTATTATGTAATTAATTACCATGACTAATTTTTCAGTGAAAAATATATGATGTAATTTTTTGGTTCGAGAATATAGATATGATTTACTAAAGTAAGTATGTTGTAATAAACCACGTAATATTTTTGTACCGTATTATTATTAGTTTTCTATATCTTTAAATTTTTATTATTTAATAAGTATTACTTGTATTTATTATCTACTGTGCAAAACCAACGTTCGTAAGTGATCAACTTGATTTGACTTTATTTATCAACTATGTATTTGTACATCCTGCACCATTGATATCCATGACGCTTTGTACAAATTAATAATTTTTTGACGAAATATTTTATTTTGATTATTATGCAATACACAGCCCCCTAACCCGAAGAGAAATCACCCCCAACGGGCCAACCCCCTATCTTGAAGCCATGGTCTTCTCTCTCTCTCTCTCTCTCTTGAGCACAAAGCCAAAATTTCATTGGGAAGCAAAAATAGTAACGGTAGTAAGAGAAAATTTTAGCCACACATCTTTTAATTTATTATATCTTTAAGAACACATCTTTTATTATTAAAAATATCATTGACACTCTTTTTATTTTATATTGAAACATCATTCACACCCCTTGTCATTGAACCACATTTATAATAAAAATAAATTATATAAAATACCTAAATTACTCTACATAAACTCTAAATAATCTTCTATATAAAACTCAATTAAAATTCATTTTTTTGCATATTAAAATTCAAGCTGATTAAAATTTCTTTTTTCTACATATTAAAATTTGATTCAAGATGATTAAATTTTATTTTTTTTATGTATTAAAACTTAAGCTTATTAAAAGTCTTTTACGTATTAAAATTTGAGCTCTACTTGAGCTATTAGCCTCGATTAAAATTTATAGCTTTTATTTATTAAAATTCAATTCAAGTTGATTATAATTTATTTTTTATGTATTAAAATTTGAGTCAATTAAAATTTATATTTTTTTATGTATCAAAAATTAGACCGATTAAAATTTAATGTGAGTTTTTAAAAATATGTCTATTTAGAGGGGGTATGGATGAAATTTTTCCTAAAACATATCATCAACAATTAAGTAAAATTGCATTCTAATTAACACCTTTAATCTGATAGGGAGTGTCATTGAAAATTCAAAAATTAGAGGAGGTGTCCTTGAAGATATAACAAACTAGAAAGAGTGTTGCTGAAAATTTTTCTAACAATAACTATATTTTTATTAATTTAATAAGTTACCTTACTGGTAATTCGAACACATTGCATCATTAGCTATTAAAAATAGTCCAACCTTGACCTATTTGTATGGTATACCAAAATTTAATAATTTGTACAAAATATCATAATTTGAATGGTTAATGGTGGAATATAGCCAAAGGAGGAGGAGGGTGTTTGGATAGGAGAATAGTTTTGTTTCACTAAACATTATTACTTTGTTTTTTAATCAGAAATAAGGATATTGTTGACATTTAAAGTATGATCTCTAGCTATTCTTTTTGGTTAGAAAGTATTTTTTATCCAATGATTCGTTCTCTTCAGTACCGGAGGGGTCGAGACAACCAGGATGACATCTGGATCAGACTGAAATATGAGAGATTGTCTGTTTTCTATTACCAATGTGGTCAGATTGACCATTCTCAAAGCCACTGTAAGGATAGGAGGGCGTCTGGGTCTAATGACTAGCATGGGCCGGAATTACGAGCACAAACTAGTCAACCGGGGGGTTTTTTCAGAGAAACTTGGTTCTTAAGAGAACACGAGGCGTCGGTGAAGAAGGACAAGCGCAAAGGCAGAAAGCAGAAAACTGGTGGAGATGTTGAACTGGGAAAACACAGCGGAAAGGAAGGGAGCAAGAAAGTTAATGGAGAATCATCTGAGACACCTATCATCCAGGAGGAAGAAGTGCTGAGAACCTATGTCAGAAACGAGGTACATACCAATCTGGATCAGAAAAGTGGATCACAGTGCCATGTACCACCTCTACCAGTGGTGCCTTATCCTAGTGGGGACCAAGATTGGGATCTGTCCCTCTCTCTGTCTTTGTCTTTTTTCCAAGAAGACCCAAACACAATTGTTGGAACCCAAGAGGGGATTCTACTACGTATATGAGCCCACAGATAGTTTAGAAGCCCAGGAGGTCAACGAAAGAGTGGTCCATATAATTACAGATAACGAGGAGGAGGAAAAGGGTGTCAATATGGAGACCCATTTCCAGAGTATGTCGCTTAAAAGGAAAGCCCAGTTGGAAGAAGATACTATGGAAGCCCACCCAATACCATGGAAAAAACCTAAAGCATTTTTGGATAGTGGCCCAAGTGCTCCTCACCCTTTCCTACCTTTTTCTGGGCCCCCACTTGCTATTAACATATCCCTTGTTAATTTTAGAAGAAAACATGCTTTAAGGAAATGGACTAGGAGATGTAAACCCAAAAAGAAAGTGAATGGAGGAAGTCTAATGAACTCTGAATCACACTTTGCCTATCTTGAGAATGAGGAGGAACAAATGCAACATGATCTGGATGAGGGGAATAATGGCCTTACTGAAGGAAAAGGTGAGAATAACCTTGATAGATGTATATCTCTGTGGATTGCTCAACGTTCTAGGAAGACAGTTGACAAGGGTGATGCAACTAGTCGCTTTGATAAGGTAGTGGTGGCTGACCTCAAATAGCCACGCGATTCATGCTGATGCTCAGTTGGAACTGTCAGGGAGTCGGGTGACCCCGGATAGTCCGCAATCTAATCTTAGAGGGCTAATCACTACCCATCGCCCCTAAATTGTCTTTCTTGTGGAGACTAAAAACAAGTCTGATAAGTTGGAGCAGTTAAGAAGAACTTTAAATTTTCCTTTTGAGTACGTGGATCTTGTGGGCCTCTCTTGTTGCCTTGCTTTGTGGTGGAAGGAGGAAACCAACCTGCTGGTCTTGGATAAATCCAAGAATCTAATCAACGTAAAAGGCAGATTAAACCATCAGCAGAAATTGTGGCATTGTACCTTTGTCTATGCTGATCCAATGGTCGAAAAAACGAAGAAGATATAATTAATATGGCAAGGTCCATCGACTTGCCCTGGTTGATTGTAGGAGATTTCAACAACATTGGCTCATTGGATGAAAAAGAGGGGGGTGCTATCAGTAGTACAAGGAGGGTGGAGAAAATGCAACAGTTAATCTCAGATTGTTGCCTTATTGAGATGAGCTTTAGTGGGCCCAAATTTACGTGGCCGAATAATAGGCCAAGTGCAGTCAATGTCCAAGAACGCATCGATAGAGTCCTTGTAAATCCAGACTGGAGTGCCCTCTTCCCCTCAACAACGGTGTTGCATGAAACTAGAATGGGGTCTGACCACTATCCCATTGTGATTAACCTTGGTTTAAATGCTAAAAGGGACCCCCATTCCTTTAAGTTTGAAAGCATGTGGCTGGAAGACCCTGAATGTGAAGAAATGATAAAAAGTAATTGGATTGTGAAAGATCCAAACTATGTGTTTCGTAATACCATCAACAACCTAAAGTCGTGCAGAAACCATCTTTTGGAGTGGAGCATACAGAAGTTTGATAATAATAAGAGCTTGATTTGAATGCTAAATGAGGAACTACTCTGGGTCCATATGTTGGAGCTATTAGAGGAAAACCTGATTGAGGAAGCAGAGCTTTGTACTCAGATTGATGCAGTAAGATGCAGAGAAGAGAAGTACTGACAGTAGTGTTCAAGGATCAATTGGTTGAAAGACGGGGACCAAAACACCAGATTTTTCCATTTTTTTACCATTCAAAGAAGGAATTGTAATCAGATTGTTAGGCTTAAGACTGATGAAGCTGACTGGATTGAAGGGAAGGAGAAGATCAACTCCCATATCACTGGATATTTCCAGAGTCTGTTTAGCTCAATAGGGGAAAGGGACTGATCTAAGGCACTACTGGCAGTACAAGTTAAAGTTACAGAGGAAATGAAATGCGCTCTATTAAAGCCTATTAATGACCTAGAAGTGCAAGAAGCTGCAAAGGAATTAGATGCTTTGAAAGCTTCTGACCCAGATGGGTTTCCAGGCATTTTCTTCCAGAAATTCTGGCATGTTGCGGGGAGCGATATCATTAAGATGGTTAAAGATTTTTTTGAAGGAGGCTAGCTAAGCAGGGAAATCAATTTCACAAAATGTTGTCCTTATCCCGAAAAAAGTAGCTCTTGAATCCATTAAACAGTTCAGACCGATTACATTATGCAATTTTCTGTACAAGGTGATCTCAAAAGTTATGGCCAATAGATTGAAAGGTATGATGTGCTCCATCATTTCCCCAAACCAAGTGGCCTTTGTCCCAAACAGACAAATTCAAGACAGTATTGCAATTGCCAACAAAGTTTTCCACCATCTGAAAGGAAAGAAGAAAAGAAAAGTGCCTGAAATTGCTATCAAAATGGATATAAGCAAGGCTTATGACAGGGTCGAGTGAGACTTCTTGGAAGCAACAATGTTAAAGTTGGGTTTTGATCGTCGCTGGGTGAATCTCATTATGCAGTGCATCAGTACAGTCACCCTACAATTTATGCTTAATGGAAATAGAATTGGAGTGGTAACGCCCTAGAGGGGCATCAGGCAGTGGGATCCGCTCTCCCCATATTTATTCTTCTTGGTTGCAGATGTTCTCTCAGCTATGCTCTAGGCTAGGGTTTACAAAAGGAAACTAGTGGGAAACAAGATTAGAAGGAGGAATCCAGTGATCTCACACCTTTTCTTTGCTGATGACTCCCTGTTCTTCCTCAAGGCCAAGGATGGGGGATTAAGGGAATTATTGAGGATTTTGCAATTATACTGTACGGTGTAGGGCTAGTGCGCCAACTACCAGAAATCTGGTATCATCTTCTCCAGCAACACATCTGATGAGCAAAAAGCTTCTTTAAGTCATCTCTTGGGCATGTAGGCTCTCCCTCATTGTGCAAAATACCTAGGAATCCCGATGGCGTGAAGAAGATCAAGGAATGAGGTGTTTGGATACCTTCTTGAGAGGGTCATCAAGCAAATGCAGGGATGGAGGAGCTATTATCTCTCATAGGCAGGGAAGGAAATTCTGATCAAGGCAGTTGTCCAGGTTATCCCTAATTATGTCATGTCAGTTGTGGAGTTCCCAAAAAATTTATGCGCTAAGCTCAACTCATATGTCAAAAGCTTTTGGTGGAAAGGAAGTGTAGAGAGCAGAGGCATCTTCTGGAGGAAGTGGAAGAAGATGACTGAACCAAAACCTATTGGGGGGATGGGCTTTAAAGACTTCAAGCTGTTTAACTAAGCTCTATTGGCAAAACAGTGTTGGAGACTCTTGAATCAACTGGAATCATTTTGGGTGAAATTCATGAAGGCGATTTACTTCCCAAACGATGACCTGATGAAAGCAAAGCGAGGTGTGAGACCATCTTGGGTTTGGACTAGTTTGCTCTATGGCAAGGAGCTTCTTGAAAAAGGGTTAATGTCAAAAATTGGTGATGGTTCTGAGGTATATTTTTGGAATGATAAGTGGATCCCCCAGCTTCCCAATATGGCAATTCACTCCCCAAGGTCCTAGGTTTGCTCTATTTCTAAGGTTGCTAATGCTATTACTGCTATCCCCAAAATCTGGAATACTTCTAGTATGGAAAGTTTATTATCAAGGAATGAGTTGAAAGCTATCAAGTCTATCCCCTTGCCACTGAGTGGGAGGAAAGACAAAAGAATATGGTGGCCCACAAGTAAAGGCATCTATACTGTTAGGTCTGGGTATAAATTGGGCTGTAAGGAGGCCTCTGTTCAGTCGGAGGAAAGCTCTTATGTATTTCTACACCCTAAACTATGGCTGTTTATTTGGAACATGAAGGCAGCTCCTAAAGTTAAACATTTCTGGTGGAAAGCTTGCCATAACATCCTAGCCACCCATGAGAACTTGTTCAAAAAGAAATGTGTTGCTTCGCCTATTTGCCAGCTCTGTAATTTAGCAACAGAGTCCATTGAGCATATCTTGTTTGAATGTAGCTGGACTAGGCGTGTCTGGTTCGGAATGGACCTTGTTTTGCTGGAGAACGATTCATCTTTCTTGTCAGTGGCCCAACGATCCACGACTTTGCTTCTCTTGGCTAATGATGTGCAACGAAGACTGGAATTATTGGGGAAACTGGCCACTGTGGGATGGATTATTTGGAAGGCCAGAAACCAGTTTGTTTTCAATAAGAAAGAGGTGAATGCTTGCGCCATAGTGTTACGAGCCAAGTCCATGTGGGGTGACCAGTTCAGGATTGAGAGAAAGGGATCGTTAGAAGGTCTATAGGAGTAGGAGACAAGTGAGGCAATTCCTTTGGAGGAGGAGGATGACTACCGAGTCTTCTGTGATGGCGCTTTTAAACCTGAGTTGGCTAAGGTATCATGTCGAGTTGTTCTTTGCAAGAGCAATGGAGTTTTGGAATTCGGCAGTGCCAAGATATTCTCTGTTTCTTCATCCTTGTTGGCTAAGGCAGAGGCAGTAAGGCAAGTGTGCCTACTTGTCGAAGCTCAACTGATCTCTCAGACTACGATTGTTAATGATTGTCTTAATATTATTAAGTTAAGCTCAAATGAGGATGTTCTCCCATGGAAAATTAGTGTAATTATGGAAGACATTAGATACTTTGTTAGGTCATTTAACCTTAACTTTTTACACAAGTCTAGGGCCCTTAACAATGCTGCTTACTGGGTGACGGCCAATATGCTAAAAAAATTCACTTCCAGTGGATTGGTTAGGGTCTCCCCTCCCGAACTTAAGGCTTCTCTCATGACTAATTGTAACCTCAATTTTTTTACTTTATGAAATTGTTGCTTTGCTTGTTTTGACCAAAAAAAAAAAGTACTGGAAGGGTCTCAACATAATTAAGAGAAAATAGTGGGGTTCTCATTGTAATTTGTTTAAAATTACAAAAAAGAAAATAAATAACAATTACGCTAACTTAGCCTCGAAGTCGAAGAGAATACTTGCATAGAAAAACCAAAGGCAACGTTGGAGTATGAACCAGATCGCCACATTCCGATGACACCTGTCTCTTGTCCTCACCGAAGTACAAATTCTAATTTAACCGATTTATGAGTTAAAAGATCGATTTATTCGCTCAAAATTGCGAATCCAATCTCCAAAAAACCCCTGATCTTCTTCTCTTCGAAACTGTGAATTTCAAACCCAGCCAATCCAATCGATCTTCACATATCTTGTACCATGGCCAAAGAATTCAAAGTCCCGCCGGTGGTATTTCCTTCCGGCGGAAACCCTGGTGGGCCCGGAGCCCAACAACGCCGACCAACGGCGCCGTTTCAGCCTCCGAGGTCCTCAAACCCTAGCATTCCCTTCATGTCATTTGACGTTGGCGCTGCAACTACAACTACGTCGTTTCCAATCCCCCAGTACGGCAACAACTCAATCGGTGGCGGCATCAGCACCGGTTTCGAGGACGAACCTCCTCTTCTTGAAGAACTGGGCATAAACACAAAGCAAATTTGGAACAAAACGATGTCGATTTTGAACCCGTTCAGGATTAAGCACGATTTACACGAGGATGCGGACTTATCAGGCCCGTTTTTGTTCCTAATGGCGTTTGGGTTGTTCCAATTACTCGCCGGAAAGCTCCATTTCGGTATAATATTGGGTTGGGTCACGGTGGCTTCTCTGTTTCTGTACGTGGTGTTCAACATGTTGGCGGGTCGAAATGGGAATTTGGATTTGTACCGATGCTTGAGCTTGATCGGTTACTGTATGTTGCCACTGGTGATTTTGTCGGCCGTTTCGCTGTTCGTGCCTCAGGGTGGGCTGGTGATTATGGTCATGGCTGGGCTTTTTGTGATTTGGTCCACCAGGGTTTGTACCAGGCTGTTGGTTGAGCTTGCTTCTTGTGGGGATGAGCACCGCGGTTTGATCGCTTATGCATGTTTCTTGATTTACATGCTCTTTTCGCTGCTAGTGATGTTTTGAGCTGGTATTGTTCTTCACAGTAATGTTTAAATTGACATGTCTTCATTGTTATGTTATCATCTGGGAGTTTTAGCTTTGTTCCCACCATAGGCTTTTTATACAGATGGGACTTCTTTTTTTACAGTTATTTTTGGAATAGTCTACTGAATTGTCTGTATAACTGCATGATTTAGTTATTGAGCCAAAGTACTGTTTAGTGTGTGGTAGTAAATGTTTTGCACTTGAGAGATTTTGCTTTTGTCTAATTATTTTTGTCCAAGTGTATACATATTGTATTATATTCTGTTTGTGGAAGCATTTTTTTCTACTGATTTGCTGCAATTGGTATAGAAATTAGATGATGGCTGTATATAGTTGACTCCACTTTTCTTTTGCATATATTTAGTTGATGAATCATGTGATTTTTATATGATGAATCATAAGACTGGGTGGCTTGGGAGCTTGTGTTATTGTGCTGGTTTTCACTTGCATGCACAAAGGCTAGCCGATTTACAAATTACATTTCCGCCGAAGTTATATGTAAGCATGCACACACATGTTACTTCAAAGATTTCTGACATGTGGCTTGACTTTGATATGAGGTGGCCAGAGCTGCACTACATTACTGCCATATTGAGAGGTGAGATGGAATGACCGAGTGGCTATCACCCTTTCTCTGTCCTAAATACAGCTCCCCAATGGGGACCACACTCCATGCAGATTGATGTGGTAGGATCATCGCGAGTGGCTGAATGCTACCCTCTATTTTTTAGGGCTACCTCACATGTACTTTATACAGTTGGATAGGTTTGGTGAAACGCTCAATGCGTTCATCCACTATATGGGATAGGTGTTGTACAATGCTCGAATGGGGTCATCCACTGTCCTTTTGGGCAAATGGTGTGACTTCATGTGCATCACATTGGTGTCAAAGTTTCCTGGGATCAATGGGCAGAGCAAGGCCTAGTATGTTCCCACACACCATATTGCAGTTGTCCTTAGCTTCTACCCTCTGGGAATCCAGGAGGCACGTGATTTGGTGGGTGAGGGATGCATCATGGCATTCAAACCTACCATACAAAGGGTCCACATACAATCTTACTGTACAATAGCAGGGCTTACCTTAACGTTTGAACCTAGGTCGCCTCCGGTGACACTGCTTTAGCCAGCCAGATCCACATTCGCTGCATCAGAGACCTCAAGGATGCCTTTCAATCAACGTGGTTGCATTCTTGACCCATTTTAGGAGCCTTTTCTTATCCAAGTTTCTCTATAAATCCCCATGCCTCCATGATAGAAAAGGACAGGACTTGAATACATACATCCTGCACAAGCTCCCAGATGACCATTAGCTTTTTACCCGTTGTCTCCTAGCAATTGAAACAGTTCTCCCCTTTTTGCTCAACCTAAGTCTACCTAATAACACTCATGAACAACCCACAGCTGTGTTGGGAAATCCTCAGGTGCTGCTTTTTTCTTTCCAAATTGCTTCGCACTCGTCTTTGCCTCTGCTTTTTAGGATTCTTCTCAAGTAATGCCTCCAGTAACCTGAACCCCCTTTTCTCAAGGTCTAACCCTATCTTTAACTGAGAGGCTTCTCACATCTTAACACCCTTCACTTGTTCATGCAGTAAAAACATTTAGTTTAGTGCATTGGGTATCTTTTTGTTATGATGTTGTTTGCTTTAAACAGAGTATCTGCAGTTGTAGTGTACACTGTGTGTATCACATTTATAGTATTGATATCAGATACTGTGTTCCGGCAGAGAATTGAAATGCATACAGGCACTCTGAACTTAACATAAGCTGCTATTGGGTAGTAGAATAATTGGTATCTTTTCTGGAAACTTTTAATGCATTGCACAATGATATAAACAATACCATTGAGTTATGGAGATATGGGGTGTTGCTAAATTATAAAAGCCCTGTTTTTGAGTTCTTGAATGGGGTAAGTCCTCATCATTTTGATGTATTCTTTCCATGTAGTGAACTGGAAATCTCTTTCATTTTGTCAGCATTCATTGGTAATATGATCACATGTTCACCTGATGGTGTTGCGATCCGATTAGTTCTGTCATGTTATGGCTGGGAGCCTTGGACAATGGTGCTTGTCTAACTTATGTTTGCTGTATTCTGATTTTCAAGCTATTTATATTCTCACTATTCTAAACTTTTTCCAATTGGAATACACGGGGAATTAAAGGAAAGAATTTAAAAGCGGTTAGAGATTTTCTTACCTTTGAGCAGAAACATCTGATTTATTTTCTACCGAATAAGATGAACACCTGCTTTTGGCATTCGTCCAAGGATGTGGTTAATATGGTTATTGTTGTGCAAAGTGGACAATAGCAAACAAGAGACTAACTATACTAACAAACCAAGAAAAAACTGCAGAGACAAGTTGAAGAAGGCTTTGGATTCCTAGGAGCTACCAGAGCAGGAGGTTTTGATAGCCGGGAAGAGCCTTAGATTTCCTCCGGAGTTGTAATATGGTGGCTATGCTATCGTGTTGAAGTCGTACATGGATGACAAAAAGCATTGGCGTCCATTTCTTTATATTTATATGATCAGCAACGTCTTGGTGCTGACGGGCTTTTAGCAAAAAGCAAAAGAAACAGGGTGGATCCATACAGTGCTTCTGGCATTTCCCATACAAATTTTTACGGTGTTTCGTTCTAGGTCCATGTTAGATGTGGCTTGAGCATGATTGAACTTTTTGTTTTCATTAGTGTTTGAACATTTAAAACTCAGTCCTGCAATTCTCGAGTTAGCTTAGCTGGAATCAAGGATCTTTGTAGGATGAGATCATGTCGGAATGCTTTCTGTACTCTCTTCTATGTAGTAAAAAAGGGTTGTTTCAGCGAAATCTCCAAGTCACAATGAAACAATTTTTACTGTTGTGTTAAGGCCTACGCTCTATATTTTTTTGTGTAATACAAAGTTTAAAATATTCATCATCTTAACCCTGATTAGCTATTAATTTCAATCAAGATAGTTTTCTTCATGTAAATGAATTCTTGGGCGGCCATTTTTCTATACCAAATTTTGGGTTTGAGCCTTTTTGAAACCGAAAAATTAAGATTTGGACAGTAATTATGGGTGAACGTGATGAACCAGGTTAATAAAAAAAAAAAGACAAGCGCGTTTGTTGCTTGAACACTTTCTTTCTATGACCGCTTCATCACTATGTCACATAATTGTTCCGATCCATTGAACATATTCTTCTATTTGATCAAAAAAGAAAAAAAATCTTGATCGTTAACATGTTTTTTAACAAACCATAAACAACACACATCTTTTTGTAACAATGGAATGAAGTCTTAAGGTTTGTGAATACATGTTGCCTGTGGCCTGCATTTCTATTAATCCAATAATTTATCAGTCATCCTCACATTACATTTATAAATTAATATTACAGACGGCCATGGTCCTAGTTATGTCCTTGTTTTCTACTCTAGCTCATTGCTAAATAGTCCACCATGAAGATAGAGACCAATTAAGTTTTGAAATTAGATAGTATTTAATAAGGCTAGTTTAATATTCCATTGTTTTTTATGCTTTAAAATAATTTTTTGAGCTGGTATTTACCTTTTATAAATTTGTTACTTTCTTATCTAGACTTGCCCCTTATTTCAAGCTTAATCAAATGTAAAGTTTAACCCATATGTTCATATTTTTATGTCATAATTATTTCTTATTTAGAAAATTATTAAAAAAATTTATCAAATAGTAGTTTATTTATTTCTTAGACTACTCTTTTGGAATCAAATGTAAGGATAATTTCATTTTATTTTTGTCATATGTTCTTCTGCCTTAGATGATGAAGATCCAGGAGTGGTTCATTCCTTTATAATGCTCCATTCAATATAATTTAGGTGAAGTTTGTGGATGGTGTCAAGTAGTTTTCACTTCTAAATATGGTACACTTGTGTTCTATCTAATCACCTACATGAACTTTGACGAGACTCTTTTTTCTTCAAATGTACAATGAAAAATTTAGAAATGCTGAGCTTCTTCATCTTCTACAGATGAAGTATTATTATTCAGTTTGATTCCATTAATTGGTGTTAGTATAAGGGATGAAATAAAAGCAGCAAATTCATGTTTATTACTTCGACACTTCTATCACTGCACCATATAAGAACCCTCAACAAAACCTCAAAATACCCTCAAAATACAAACTTATAGCTTTTAGTTAATTTAGATATAAAAATGCTTATGAAAATCATTATTAGAAAAGAGAGACAGGGAGATTGAAGACAGCCTCTCAACTTAAGTTTGATACTGTAAGATAGTAAGATTTTAGCTTCATTTAATCCTGATGACCTTCGAGTTCTACATATTTTCTTGATCATCCAGAGTTCCAATCATCTGGGTGACCGTGGTCTCTCTCTCTCTCTCTCTCTCCATACAGTGATACTCGACTTTTGCACGTTTTTGGGTTTTATTAAGCTATAAATTTGCAAACTCTAAAGCAATTTTGCTTTTGGGAATTGGGGTTTTAATTTTCTTAGCTGAATATTGTGAGAAATGCATTGATTATTCAAGAAGATATCAGCCGCTAGCTTCAGCTTAGCATCAATCCACAAGGGTCAATCAGGGCAAGTCCTTCCAACTCCTTCCAGGTTTTCTCTATTGCCGTTTGTACGCTACTGGGTTTCATTGTGTTCCTTAATAACTTGGTTGGTTTGTCCTCTTTGTTATTCTACATGATTGCATATCATTTCTTGTACCTTCTTGATCCCACATATTCACTTCTCTTTTTCTTTTTCCTCATATTCTGTCTTCTTTTTATTTTTTTACTAGAGTGTCGGGCAGAAATCATACAACGATTTTTTTTCATCACAGAAGTATAAACATATTTGATCTTCTTTTTTTTTTAATAACATAAACATATTTATTTGATCACAAAGAATGATTTGTTTGAAACTTAGGATATAGATTATAATCTTATATTTTATATATGTGTATATGCATACTCTTACATAAATAATTAAGTTTGAAAGAATAGAGAAAACCCAAATAAGGAAAAAGCAAAAAACCAAATATACAAAAACAAACACTAGTTACTTGAAACAAAAAAGAAAAGAAAAACTAAAAGAACTTTGAAAAATCCCCTCCCCCCTTCCCCTTCCCTCTCCCAAAAAAAAAAGAACTTGGAAAATATATTACCTAAGGTTTTTATTTACTGCCCTTGAATGAAATCAATCAATTGGTGTCACTCTTCATTGCAATTTTTTTTTTTGGTGTGGAGGAAATTGCGATTTATTCCTCAGTACAATATCATTTGAGTCTCTGTGGCAATGACTTGGTTTTGTTTGTTATTACTAATTTTTTTTTTTTAAAAAAAAGAAGCTAAAGCTATGATACAAATAGAATGATCAGAATGGGGTGATTGAGGTGTAATGCAGTTTTCTACTTTATTATCCTTATTTATGTGGAAATGCAATTTCTGTTGATAAAAGCCTACATCACATGTTCTCATTCAATCAAATAGTTGTGGTCTAGGTTTAGACTTTTTCTATTACTGTGATTTTACCAATTAAATCCTTTTTCCCCCGCTTTGGAAGGGGATAAGTGTTATTGAAGGCCAATAACAAGTGAATTGTTGTTGTTCCTTTTCTTTTCTTTTTTTCTCTCTCAAAACTTTACCTGGTAATGTTTCTCACATTATGAATCTTCACTCTGATCTACATAATGCCCTTTACAAGGAACAAGTAAAGACAAAATATGAGGTGTTATACCAGTATCTCTAAGCTTTGGTTTGTTAAGCTGTCTGTTCTTTTCCTTCTTAAAGTTTTGCATGTTTTTTCAGGGATGCTTAAGAAAATCATATTGGTCCTTTTAATCCCGTTTCTAGCATGGGCATATCAAGCTACCCAATCCCCACCTCCCAGGATATGTGGCTCCCCAACCGGTCCACCCATCACAGCACCACGAATAAAGCTTAGGGATGGACGACATTTGGCCTATACGGAGCATGGTATCCCCAAAGAAATGGCCAAATACAAGATCATCGTTGTTCATGGCTTTGCCAGTAGCAGACATGACTTAGCAATTATAACATCGGTAGTTTTATGATTGGTCATTAAATTGACAATTTTCTGCTTATCCGGGTGTATTTTTCCACAGTTTTCTTCAAATGACTTTCTGTTGTGTTGTTTTCAGGGGATAACTGAAGAACTAGGGGCATACTTGGTGTCTTTTGATAGACCAGGTTATGGAGAAAGCGACCCAGATCCAAAACGAAACTTAAAAAGTACAGCTCTGGATATAGAAGAGCTTGCTGATCAGTTAGAACTCAAATCCAAATTTTATGTGATTGGATTGTCCATGGGAGGACAGCTGGTTTGGGGATGCCTTGAGTACATCCCTCACAGGTATCAGAATATTGATTTGTGTGGATATTTTTCTTTACAAACACCATCTTTTCCTGTGTGAATATTGATTGATTGTGTCTAATATTGTTGACATTTTATTCGGGGTAATTGTTGTTCAGGGAACTTAATTACCTAAATAGTCCCTGAACTTTGATTACTGCTCCAGATGACTAATATTTCTATTTAGTTCTTTAGAGTTTCAGTTATAGAGTTTAATATTTGGATGCTAACAGGCTGGCAGGAGCAACATTAATTTCTCCAGTTATCAACTACTGGTGGCCTGGGTTTCCTGCAAATTTATCTGCAGAAGCATACAATCAGCAATTTACACAAGACCCTTGGGCTTTACGCGTTGCTCAGTATACCCCTTGGCTTACCTACTGGTGGAACACTCAAAAATGGTTTCCTACCTTGAGCTTGATTACTCAAAAGGTCAAGTATTCTGGCCAAGATTTGGAACTTATGCCCAAGCTTAAGGGGAGACAACATGATGGGGTAATATTTCTTTCATATGTCGTGCTATGAAGAATGCTTATGATGGGGTAATAAGTCTCATGCGTGTGGGTGTGTGTTTGTGTGTATACGTCTGATCATGATCGAGAACTTACTGCATAAGAAAACCAATTCATAAGTAATTCAGCATTAAAAATGTTCAAAATTCATGCAACCTGTGGGTTCTAGATCCCATTAATAGCGATTATGTGACATGCAATACATGGCTCTAAGTTTGGAGTTTAGAGATATCATGGTTAAGGAAATTTGTGTGAAAGTTGTTCAAAACAAGTCGGTCAAAAAGGGTCCAACAACTGAGAATCACACATGATTCCTAATTTTTCACTTGCTTTGATAACCAGGCATACGTGATACAAGAAGGAGAATTTGATCTTAAGAATCCTTGGGTGGATGTTGAAGGCTTTGTCCATTTGTGGCATGGGGATGAAGATGGCATTGTGTCTGTTACGCTGCAGCGCTACATTGCTAAAAAGCTTCCATGGGTATACTACCATGAATTACCAGGTGCCGGACATCTGTTTCCAGTTGCTGATGGTGTGAGCGAGGCTATCTTAAAGGCACTTCTGTTTGCGAAGAAGCAGCCGGTAGCATGGATACCTGGTTGATTTACCTTTTGTGCTACTATGAAAAAAGAAAGTTGTTCTCGCATTGATTCCAAAGTAGAATCTATATTGTAACAGTGCTTCAAATATCTGATGCAAGGTTATTTATGACAGTTCTTAATTATTAGAGTCGGCCTGGTTATTTAACAATTGTCAGATGAAATTGGGAATGTGAAAGTAAAATAAGAGCATTGAAAATAGCAAAATAAGAGTCGTGAAGTCAGGAACAATGTTAGTTGTAAGAGGTATAAATCGCTACGGATCTCATCTCTTCACTTGAAGGATTCCGACTAATCTGGCGACACCGAGCCCCAATAGCTTTTACCTCTGCCTCTCTTCGCCAGTAGGACCCTTTCCTAAGGCAATCCCACATCGAAAGAGAGTCGTCTCTCCCCTGCCATATAAGTGAATACTTCCTATGGAGGAGGTACCCACTAGGCACGTGATCAGGTCGCTAGTGGGTACCTCCTCCACAGGAAGTATTCACTTATATGGCAAGGGGGGAGACGACTCTCTTCCGATGTGGGATTGTCTTAGGAAAGGGTCCTATTGGCGAAGAGAGGTAAAAGTTACTGGGGCTCGGTGCCGCCAGGTCAGCCAGAATCCTTCAAGTGGAGGGCTGAAATCCTGTAGCGATTTCTACCCCTTACATTACTTATAGGATGGTTTGTGTGGAGCTCGAAATTAATCGGACCGGGTTGGAGAACAAAGTCCAACGAGTGTGTGTGTGTATATGGGAGAATGTGAATGTGTATGTTATATGTATCATGCAATAGAAAGACAAAATATGAGTGGTTCACCTGAGCCATATGACTAAGGTTATGTCCACTGTAAGAGAGACTCTTGCTCATTAGAGATTGTATTGTTTGAGAAATAAGGTTGTGTTTTAATCGTGCAGCAATTATGATAAATAATACGGAATCAATCAATTAAGAAAGTAAGAGAAAATAACACAGAGATTTACGTAGTTCGGCAATGTGCCTACATCCACAGGAGCGAGCGGCTGTTCTTTTCTATTATTTCAAAGTAGGGTTACATCTTAAGTATTTATATAACCCTAGTACGAACGTATTTACAAAATACCCTTATATCGTACTACGGGGGCGTTGCCCCCGCACTCCCAACTAATCAGTGTCCCCCTTATACATAAAATATATCAATTTTGCAAAGGAGATGCCGTCGCGGGCTCCATTTTGCTCTACTTCGCCTGCTCCGACATCTGCCTCTTTACTATTGTGCACATAACAAATATGAGTTACACATACTCTAACAATCTCCACCTTAGCAAATATTCACTCCTTAGAAGAAAAAAAGAGAACATGTATCCGGGAACTCCACCTGGGACACTAAGTTGGGGCATCTCCCATCTAGCAACTAGAGACATTAATCAAGTTCAAGCAGTGGTTGAACTTGTCTGTAATAACAGGCTTTGTCAACATGTCTGCTGCATTTTCAGAAGTGTGAACTTTCTCAAGTAATAGTTCACCAGAAGAAACCAGCTCCCTGATCTTATGAAACCTCACATCTATGTACTTGGTCCTCGCATGATATACTTGGTTCTTTGCCAAATAAATGGCACTCTGACTGTCATAATGCAATTGAACTCCATCTTGCTTGGCACTCAGCTCCTTGACTAAACCTGTAAGCCATAAAGTCTTCTTGGCAGCCTCAGCTACTGTCATATACTCTGACTCAGTAGTAGATAATGCAACTATAAACTGTACCACGGACTTCTAACAAATAGGTCCTCCCACAAGAGTAAACACATAACCTGTGGTAGACTTCTTGTCATCCAAGTCCCCTGCATAGTCTGCATCCACATATCTCACAACTGAAAGGTCACTCTGTTGTCTGCTAAACATGATGACATAGTCTATAGTGCCCTCAAGTATCTAAAAATCCACTTGACTGTATCCCAATGCTGTCGACTCGGATTTGAAAGAAACTTGTTAACCACGCTGACAACTTGTGCCAAATCTAGTCTTGTACAAACCATAGCATATATCAAACACCCTATTGCACTAGCATATGAGACCTTTGACATGTCATGAATTTCATAATCTGTCTTCGGGCACTGAGCGGTAGATAATCTGAAATGATTCGCCAAAGGTGTACTTACTGAAATTGCATAATTCATGCTGAACCTGTCCAACACCTTCTCAACATGGCTTTGCTGAGATAGCCATAATCTCCTGGAAGCTCTGTCCCTACGAATCTCCATCCTAAGAATTTTCTTGGCCGCACCCAAATCCTTCATGTCAAATTCTCTGCTCAACAAAGTCTTCAACTTGTTGACCTCACTCATACTCTTGGCAGCAATCAACATATCATCCACATAAAGTAACAGAAAAATAAATGAATCATCATCAAGGATTTCACATAGACACAACAATCATACTCACACCTTTTGTAACCAATCCGGATCATGTAAAAGTCAAATCGCTTGTACCACTGCCTCGGAGACTGCTTCAGCCCATAAAGTGATTTCTTCAAATTATAGACCAACTGTTTCTCTCTAGAGAGATTGAACCCTTCTGGCTGCACCATGTAAATTTGTTCCTCCAAGTCGCCATGAAGGAAAGTTGTCTTTACACCCATCTGCTCCAATTGCATATCTGAATGTGCTACTAATGTCAACACTGTCTTGATAGAAGTGTGTGTGACCACAGGGGAGAAGATTTCATCATAGTCAACCTCTTTTCTCTGTGAGTAACCCTTTGTTACTAGACGAGCCTTGAATTTTTTTCCCTCCTTTTTTGATACTGCTTCTTTCTTCTTATACACCCATTTGCACCCTATCGCTCTCTTCCCCTCGGGAAGCTCCACCAACTCCCATGTCTAGTTCTTATGCAGAGACTCCATCTCCTCTACTATAGCACCCATCCATCTACTTTTCTCTTGGCTTTGTACTGCCTCCTGAAAAGTTATAGGATCCCCGCTACTACTAATAAGGGCATAAGAAACCAAATCTTCAAAACCATACCTGGTAGGTGGCTTGATATTGCGTTTGGGCCTATCTGTGGCTATACTGTGATGCTGCTGATCACCTGAGATAGAACTCTCTACATGCTGAGCATCCTCTTCTCTACCATGGTTCTCTGGCTCCACCTACACCACATGCTCATTAGTGCTACAGTTTTCTGGCACTTGTTTCTCTTCTTTCTAAGTACGCTGCAACATGGCTTTTTCTTCAAAAACTACATCTTTACTAACCACCATCTTGTTTGCCTTCGGATCCCATAGCTTGAAGCCTTTCACCCCTTTCTGACACCCCAGAAAGATACACTGTCTAGACTTCGCATCAAGCTTCGACCTCTCCTAACTAGAAACATGTACATAGGCTGGACATCCAAACACTCTCAAACCAGAGTAGTCTACCTCACTGCCTAGCCACACCTCCTCTGATACTTTCCCATCTAGTGCTGCCCTCGGTGATCTGTTAATCAAGAAACATGCCATATTTACTGTCTCTGCCTAGAAATTCTTTGCAAGCCCTACATTCAACCTGATACACCGAGCTTTCTCAGCTATCGTTCTGTTCATCCTTTCCGCTACACTATTTTGTTATGGTGTCTTGCAGACTGTGAAGTGTCTCTTGATTCCATGCTGCTCACACAATTCCTGGAATTTTGAATCTGTGTACTCAGTACCATTGTCTGACTTGAGGCATTTAATCTTCCTCCCTGTCTGGTTCTCTACTTAAGCTTTCCACAGCTTGAACTTGGCAAATGCTTCGGATTTGTGCCGCATGAATTACACCCAGACCTTTCGCGAGTAGTCATCAATGAAACTCACGAAATACATGTATCCTCCCCGTGATACTACGCTGACTAGTCCCCAAACATCTGTATGGACATAGTCGAGAATCCCCTCAGTTTTGTGTGTGGCTGTCTTGAACTTCACCCTGTTCTGTTTTTCAAGAACACAATATTTGTAAAAATTGAGCTTGCATGTCTTGACACCCTTCAATAGATTTTTCTTATGAAACTCTATCATCTCATGCTCACTCATATGACCCAGCCGCATATGTCACAAGACTGTACTATCTGATTCAGACTTTACAGCAGCAACTCCACCTACAATTGTGGTACCCAGCAGTCTGTAAATATTTTCTGCTACTTTATGTCCCTTCATCACTGTCAGCATGCCTTTACTTACTTTCATTACTCCACTTATAGATTTGTAACTATAACCATTACAATCTAAAGTGCCCAATAAAATCAGATTCTTCCTTAGATTCGGTACATGTCTAACATCACACAACGTTCTAACCACACCATCAAACATCTTAATTCTAATATTCCCTATTCCAACAACTTTGCAGCATGCATCGTTACCCATCACAACAGAACTAGAATTTACTGATCTGTAGGTGTCAAACCAATCTTTGTTGGGTGTCATGTGATATGAACATGTTGAATCCATAATCTAGAAATCTGTTAGACGATCTGAACTGGATGAAACAGAAAGCATATCACCGTCACCGCTCTCTAAATCTTCTTCTTCCACTGCGTTTGTAGACTTTGATGGACCTTCTTTGTCCTCTGAATTCTCTTTCTTTTTCTTTGGACAGTCCCGTTTAAAGTGCCCCTTTTTCCCGCACTTGTAACACGAGATGTCCTTCTTCTTCCTCGACTTAGACCGGGCTTTATTGTTACTCGATCCATTTCGAGATTTGCTTCTTTCACGTTCCTGGTTACCTTTCACCACAAGCCCTTCACCTTGTGAAGCCTCATCACTGGCTTTCTTTGCTGATGAAAACCTAACAGAGCACCTGTGACATCCTCCAACTCGAGGGTTTCTTTCCCCCACATCAGAGTCGTAACCAAATTCTCGTACGTAAGAGACACCGGTAGGGAATTTAGCAACATCAACGCCTTGTTTTCGTCTTCGAACTTCACATCAACTCGTTGATGATCTGATTGAACACGTTGATGTGTTGGCTTAGATCCGAGCCCTATGACATCTTAAGACCATATAGTTTCTGCTTAAGATAGAGCTTGTTCGTCAACGACTTGGACATATACCGACTTTTCAGTTTCAACCAAACTTCTGCCAGTGATTCCTCATCCATGATGTGATACATCACGTCATCAGCCAGACAAAGTCTAATAGTCATCATAGCCTTCGTTTCTAATTCTTTCCAATCCATGTTGTCCATTCCTGCCTGTTGCTTTCCGTATAACGCCTTCACCACACCCTGCTGCACTAACCGGTCCTTCAACCTCTTCTGTTATAATCCAAAATTTCCAGTTTTGTCGAACTTCATCATGTCGAATTTTGCAGAAGAAATTCCAGACATCGTAGCCTGGCTTTGGTATATGGGTTTTGTGTTTGTCCCTTTTAGCTGATTCTGTGGTCTCTTCTGTGTTTGTCTTTGTCCTAAAGTTGTGGTTTCCAAATCCTTTATGCACCCACTACTCGCCAACTATAGTACTTGATCTGTCTGCACTACCTGTGGATTTTTGTTCAGCAAAGTCGTTAGATAATATTCTCTTGTCCCCTTTTCACATGTCACACTATAGTTTTTGTAGACTGACCTTGTACCAAGCTCCTGAGTTTGAAGTTTGAAGTTTGTTATCGTGTTGGGCTTGTTACTCTAAGCTTCCATGCAACCGACATGTGGCCCAGTTCGTGTTTAGGAGAGTTCGTTTGGTTGAGCTACTTGAGCCATTTTATGCAACCCTAGAGTCTTGGGCTCTAAAAGGGTCCAGACTTAAACCAATCATTATCAGTTTGAAAGAATTCTCACTAAGAAACTAATTTTGCACCACAAAAAAAAAAAATAATACAAACACAGAAATAAAGTGCAATGTTATTGAGATATAATTTAAGGGCATAATTTGTCACCAATGGAATGAGAGTGAAATTCATTTAATGTTACAATGAGACTTATCATTTAAAACATTTTATTGGTGACAACTTATTATATTCTCAAATTATGTCCCAATAGCAGTAGTGCGAAAATAAAACATGTGAAGCGTTCTAGTTGTACCTAGTGTTATCAGAACCGGACCGGACCGGGGCGATTTGACCGGCTAGATCGTGAACTGGGATATAGACCGTTCCAATTTTTGAGTTGGACCGCCTAGGCAAGTGAACCAGTTGTTAACTGTTAAACCGGCTGATTTTTGCTAAAACCGGTGAACTAGACGGTTTGTTCAAACCAGACGGTTGGATTGCAATTGTTTAAAAAAAAAAATTCTGTTTTGGGCATTTTTGCCCTAAATCCCAACCTCTTTTCTTCAACTCGATCCCAAGCTCTCTTCTTCAAATCGCTGCCTATTCATCTTCAACTCGATTTTTGCTGGGTCGTCGCCGAAGCTCCAGAGGAAGATCAATGAGGTAAGTTCCTCATCCTACTACCCGCTCTCCACCACGTAAGCCTCCACAGCCAATTGCTTCTGCTCCTCCACCAGTGCCTGTACAAAGGGGATCTGCAAGTGGAGGGCTTGGTTCTGTAGTTGCTGAAGGCATGACCTTTGGTGGTGGGAATGGAATTGCCCACAGGACTAAGGATTTCGTGTTGGGTCCCAGATCCATAGAAAATATCAGGTAACAGGTAGGCTTTTAACAAATATTATATTAATGCCCTTGACTGGTAAGTAGTTTGGACCTTTAAAGTTGAATTTTGATATTTGGTACATGTGTTTTTTTTTTACTTACCTTCATTAATTCTATGACAAATTATATGTATTTTAGACATGTTTTATATTTTTTAACTAAATTATTATGTTTTATAATTATTATATATATATTTTTATTTTTTTATTATACGACCAGTTGACCTAACGGTTGAACCAGTGAACCATTGACCCGATCTCCTTGCTGGTTCGATGACCGATTCGGTTCTGATAACATTAGTTGTACCAGCACGCCAGCCCACTATTCATCTTCTTTTTTTTTAATTTTTTTGTTGGGTAAATAAGTGTTTTCAGTTAGTAGAAAACAAAGCTTTTACAGAACAAGAGAAAAACTTGGAAGGAGAAAAAACATTTTGATCTTGTGCATCACAAGGTGAAGTGATGAGGGTAATATATCAACCTGAATTGAGAGTTCAAAAATTGGAACATATAACAAACAGGATCTACTTGTCTTGCCAACAGGATACCAACTGGGGAAATACCAACTGTAGTAAAGAAAGACTCAGCAACTCAACTTCAGAGCAGCTCAACCATCAACAAATTATTATACAAACACTCCGTTAAAGCAGCATAATTATCGTAATATTAGGCTCCATTCATGCAGAATTCTGTTCTGTCCCTTGACGGGAGAGATAAAGCTTCAGAGAAGACAGCTTTCTTCTGCTTATCTCTATAAATACCATAATGGCACAAACAGATAGAAACCCAAGGGTGGTCCAAGGAAAAAGTATGTATACATATAAAACCCTAGACAATAAGGAGGCCATAGCACAATGGTAAATTTGCTCCATTGTAACCTAGGCACCAAGAGTTCAAATTGCAAAAACAATCTCTTTACAATCTAAGATAGAATGGCTTATGGAAATATATAATAAAAGTTCATCCCCTCCCCACTACGCATAGGTGTTGGGATGTGGCCATAGGAATAAATTAGGGAAATATTTAAAATTTATATATATCTATATCTATATATATATATATATATAACCCTAAACTTAAATAGAAATAGTTCTAATATAAGAAAGGGTAGAGCTATTTCCACCCCACAAATTTCCGTTTCCACTCCATTAAACTATAAATCATAAAATTACTAGGTTCACGTCATTTATACCCATCCCACTAATAATTAAGTACACTTCATTCTATACCTATCCCCGTTATACTAAACTTATCTTAATTTTTACTTTTAATGTTTCTTTCTATACCTCATCTCACACAGTCTATACAAAATATATTCAATGGAGTGATCTATTAAAACTTAACAAAAATTATGTACACACTATGTGATTTAAAGAGGGAAACTTGATGATCTATTTCTTTTCATTTTCAAGAAATTCAGTTTTAGATGCGACCTCCAACGAAGACTCCAAGAGATTTCCTTTTATATATTGAGAAATTGTGTGTGAAAAAGTTTTTGTTAAAATATTAAGTTATAAAAATATTCATTTATTTTTAAACGAAGTTGTATATAAAAAAGTCTATGGTAAGCCTGTTTGACCCCCCCCCCCCCAGCAAGCCCATCTGCAGGCTTACTCAATAGGCTCGCGGGTTGGAGTACGGGTAGCCTACCCTTACCTGAAACCCGACCTAACGTGCCTGATAACTCACCTTGATAAGGGCTTAAGCCTACCTTATCTAGACCCAACCTAAAAAAAATTTTGAGGGCCTAGCCCGGCCCATGGACACCCCTACATTAAGGGCTTATTTAGAAGCGTTCACTCTACTCTACCAATAAGAATTATGGTATTCCATTTTCATATCTGATACTTGCAAAAGAAATTTTTTCTTAACTTACCTACCTGATTAAGTGTATTATTCTTACCTGAATTTTGTCCAAAACAATCGGATAGGAAGTCAAGTGAACCCATATTTTTTAGTTATTAATTTTTGAATCATTTTAATAATATAATTAAGTAATATATACCAATTAACTAACACAATTAACTAATAATACTAAATAAAACACAATAAATTCGATAATATAGAAACAATTATAATAAAATACAACAAGAAAGTCATAAAAATTAATATATCACATATTAGAAAGCTATAAACATTAATAAACATTAGAGTTTCTAGATTTTAATTTTCTAATATATATATATATATATGCGGGTCGGTTAGGAGAGGGTAAGAATATAGAAATTTTATAAATATTCTGCCATTCCTACCCAATTTTTATGAAATATTAGAAAATCTTTTGTTGGCTACTCGATCTTTTCAGGTAGCAGATCAATAAAGTTGGATTGGGTAAGATAGAGTCGGAATTTGCGGATAATTGGATATTTGAACACCGTTTATTGAGCAGTAAATTTGGAAAATTTTTGAATATTTTTGCTATTGGGGTTTTGACTTTATTGCCAAACATTGTGAGAAATTAATTGATTCCTCAAGAAGATATTAGGCGCTTCGGCTTAGCTTCAGTTATACAGAGTTCAATCAAGACAAGTCTTTACAACTTCTCTCAGGTTTTCTCTCTTGCCATTTGTACTGGGTTAATTTGATCTCTTCCTTGTTCTGTATGATTGCATCTAATTTGTTGTACTTTCTTTATCCACGCATATTGACTTCCCTTTTTCTTTTGCCTAATATTCTCTCTACTTTTCCTTACCAGAAAGGTATGAGGGATTAATATCAGGAAGTTATACTTTGATTTTAGGGAAGCACCAATCAGAAAATCATTGGTCTTATTGGCTCTCCTTGGATGAAATCAATCAAGTGGTGTCACTCTGTTCTTTTTTTTTTTTTTTGTGCGTGGAGGAAGTTGTTATTTTTCCCACAAAAACAATATAAGTGATCAGAATGTAGTGGTTGAGGGATGCTGTATGTTTGTACTTTCATATGGGAATGCAATGACTAACTTCCCCCACTCCCCCCCCCCCCCCCCCCCAACAAAAAAAAAACAAAAGAAGTTGTCTGTTCTTTTTCTTCAGGGTTTTGCACATTTTTGTCAGGGATGTTTAAGAAAATCATATTGGTCCTATTAATCGGGTTTCTAGCATGGGTGTATCAAGCTGCCCGTTCCCCACCTCCCAGGATATGTGGCTCACCAGCCGGTCCACCCGTTACATCAACACGAATAAAGCTTAGGGATGGACGACGTTTGGCCTACAAGGAGCATGGCGTCCCCAAAGAAAAGGCCAAATACAAGATCATCTTTGTTCATGGCTTTGGCTGTAGCAGACATGACTTGGCATTTGCAACATCAGTAGAATTGGTTATTAAATTGACACATTTTCTCTTATGTGGATAATACCATACCTTTTCCTGCCCAAATGACATTCAGTTTGTTTTTTTCCAGGGGATGGCTGAAGGACAAGGGGTCTACTTTGTGTCTTTTGATAGACCAGGTTATGGAGACAGTGACCCAGATCCAAAACGGACCTTAAAAAGTGTAGCTATGGATATAGAAGAGCTTGCTGATCAGTTAGAACTTGGATCCAAATTTTATGTAATTGGATCATCCATGGGAGGACAGCAGGTTTGGGGATGCCTTAAGTACATTCCTCATAGGTAAGAAATAGATATTCATTTTCTACTGACCATATTGAAAATCTGAGTACTTGGAAATCATTCATCTTGAATTATCAAAGTTCAGCAATTACTTGGGGAAATACTGCAACTAACATGTAACAATAATAAATAGATAAAAATTCACTGAGAGGAAAAAGCAATGCTTGTGAAGAAAAATAAGGTTCATGTTTTGCTGTTATTCAATGTACCCTGGAAATTACATATAATCTTGGAACTTCTTGCTACCTGGATTACTCATTAAGAAATTTAATCTTTCTGAATAGCATAAAGGTGGATTAAGTCAATTGATCATTTCAGTTGCATTGTGAGTTTAATTGAATTACAAGAACAATATTGGATAGCCATTCAACATACCATTTGTTATCATCCTTCCTTAAGATCTGGAATGTAATTTCTTTAACCACTTCAGATACAGATAAGATTCAGGTCTTTTTACTGAATTTCCTTCTAAGTCCTAATATTTCTATTCAGTCCTTTAATGTTTCAATTATGAACTTTAATTTTTGGATGCTGACAGGCTTTCAGGAGCAACATTAATTGCTCCGGTTATCAACTACTGGTGGCCTAGGTTTCCTGCAAAAATATCTGCAGAAGCCTACTATCAGCAATATCCACAAGACCAGTGGGCTTTACGGGTCGCTCACTACACCCCTTGGCTCACCTACTGGTGGAACACTCAGAAATGGTTTCCTGCATCGAGCGCCATTGCGCAAAAGCCTAAGTTTTCTCGCCAAGATTTAGAACTTATATCCAAGCTTAGGGGGATAAAACATGACAGGGTAATATCTTTTTCTATTTTGGTTTATGAAGAATGAGTAAGAAATACCCATAAATCTCATGCATTAGTTGTGTGTGTGCAAATGTGTGGTCATGATCAAGAACTATATGGCATGTAATAGATTGCTCTAAGTTTAGAGTATAGGACATATCGAAATGAGAAAGTTCAAAACTGTCCCAACATCTGTAAATTGCATATGATTCAGAATCTGCGGTTTGTTTTGGTAACCAGGCACACGTGACACAACGAGGAGAATTTGAGTCCTTACACCGCGACCTGATGGTTGGATTTGGGAGTTGGGAATTCGATCCTATGGATCTTAAGAATCCTTTCCTTGATAATGAAGGCTCTGTCCATTTGTGGCAAGGCGATGAAGATGGCCTTGTGCCTGTTACCCTGCAGCGCCACATTGCTGAAAAGCTTCCATGGATACACTACCATGAATTACCAGGTGCCGGACATCTGTTTTCTATTGCTGATGGGGTGAGCGAGGCTATTTTAAAGGCACTTCTATTAGGGGAGAAGGAGCCTGTTGAAGAGATAACTGACTGATTGGTTCTCTCTCTCTCTCTGAAAATCAGCTTTGAAAGTAGCAAAATAAGACACATGAAGAGGGGAAAAATATTACTTAGGATTGTTCAAAGGAATTCTAGCTTGCAAATTCATTTCTCTTACAACAAACTTTGAGACATGGATGCAAGATTCAATTTTTATTTATCATGTCGATGCAATATTATTTAGTTCTTTTTTTTGTCCTATTTTGTGGTTCGTCTAGCGTTGGTCTATGTTTTTTATTTTAATATGTTAATGAACCTTAAAACTCATGAAAAACCTTTATTAGATATTATATTTTCCAAGTAGAGACATTTATTTAATATTACATTTAGAAAGTTGAATTATTAACTTATAAAAGTATAATAACAGTTAAGATTGATTAAATATTCATCTATTTTAAACCAATGGTACAAAATTCATATTATGGGTTTTGTGCTTTAAGTAAGTTTTTTGTGGAAAGTGATTTTTGGTCTTTTAAGCCAAAATTGCTTTTGGGTACCATGCACTTTTTTCTTACTACAAATCCACCTCCAAACGCCATTACAAAAAAAAAAGTAAAAAAAAGGGTTGCCTCGTCATTTTCCTCCCAATTACCCGTAAATTCCCAGGCATGACCATTTATTTTCTTCCTTTTTTTGTCCCCTAGCCAGCCCCCTCCCTCTTGTCCATATCCTTCTTGATGGTCTTGCTTTTTCTCATGTACGAATCAACCCCACTTGCATATACAACCCTATAATTTACAGATTGGTATGGATTATTACATGTGCAAACTCGACAAACTCCGTGAATAAATTGAACCAAAGAATAGGACCAATAAAGAATCAAAATGGTATCATGGAATTAGGCCGGCTACAGTAACATTTAGACCACCTATCTATTATATACTACAAATAAAAGTACTTTAGTGATAATGTATAAAACAGGCTTGTGCAAGATCAACAGTTGAGTGTGTGATAAAGTGTAATTAAGAGACATTTAATATAACAATCAATGATAATAATATAAATATCGGGTCAACACGTAAATATAAAGTAATTCAGTTCAGGTGATCTATTCCATTCTCAAAAATGGCAACGGTGGCCGAAAGAATTTTTATTGATTAAGTAAGGTGAACGAGACAGAGAGAACAATGATTAGCTCCAAGAGGGATACAATAGTTAGAAGAGATAAAGTTATGTATGGAGTGTGTAGAGAGATCTCCTCTCATATAGAGAGAGCTTATAATTCATAGACATATAGTCTTAGTTAAGTCGATGACATGAGGGTAAATGTACTAGATCTTCAGGGAACTTCAAAAGGTAAGTCCAATTAAACGTTGCTTTGATCTTAGAGAATGAATATCCCGATAATTTCTTCTCACGTGCTTTAATCCTTATGGACACCTTGAACTCTGGATTGGGCTAAATCTATGAATTGGCTTGACTCGCCTTGTATCTAATTTAGGCCTAGCTCATTAATTGGGCCTGACCCAGTTAAATCTAGACTCGTCATTTGCCCCTCATACTCCAAGCTCTAGCAGTGATTGGGGGTTGAGGGCATGAGTGAGCTTTTTCAACTTTCTATTCATGGCATTTTTTAAGCTTATTTTTCTATTTGGTAATGTCATTGTTGGATAGAGGATGAAAAGAAGAATGGATGCTTCAACGCGTAGAGATCGAGATGCTTTGGTTAGTAGCGCCGTGGGTATGAACGTGGGTAACACCAGGGAAGGCATAAGACTGGTCGGTGCGACGGGCAAATTGATAATATCTTTGGTTTATGAAAATTCTATCTTTCACAAGTGATCTTGTGGTTGATGGATTAATGACGAAAGCTCTTTACGTCACTAGGATGGTGATTTCCCCTCCTCCTAGAAGGGATGAGATCTGATGCCCCTCGTGCTTTCCAGCTAAGGTCTGACGGTCCTGTTATTTCTCGAAAGACGGGGTGATGCCCCCAACACTTCACATAATTATCCTGCTTTTAGCAATGGTCTGATGTCCCTACTGTCGGATATGAACTTTGGCTAAGAAGAAACTTTGGAGGTTTGTGACACCCTTGGATGTCAGCTCTCGAGGTCTTTAGGGTATTATCGATACAGAGATAGAAGACTTTGCTATGGTACCTCGTTGTTAGATGGAACCTTCTCTTCTGTATACTTGGTCATGTTGACATTCTGACTCTGAAAATTTGTAGATGGCTGTGACTTTTTTCATACTTTTGAGGACGCTCAAACTCAACGAGGTGTCGAGAGCATTAGTGGAAGAGAGACTTGGGCACCAAGCTACAGTTGAGGTTGGCTCGTTAGAAAGTAAAAGCTTTCGAGGTCGAGCTTCTAGAGAATGAGTTTTGTTTGTGTATAAGCACATGCTGAGTTTGGTTGAGTTTGTGACAACTCTCGTTAGAACTGTTTATGTGAAGACATAGACTGTTTGCTTGAGAGCAGAGTAGAAAA